>JADBJO010005542.1:0-10000 GCA_016801955.1 Conus betulinus
AAACATGTAGAATCTTGATTTTCAATAGTTTGTTCAGAAAAAAAACACAAACATGTAGGATCTTAATTTCAATAGTTTGTTCAGAGAAAAAAACCCCACACAAACATGTAGGATCTTGATTTTCAATAGTTTTGTTCAGAGAAAAAAACAAAACATGTAGGATCTTGATTTTCAATAGTTTGTTCAGAGAAAAAACCCCACACAAACATGTAGGATCTTGATTTTTTCAATAGTTTGTTCAGAGAAAAACACCCCACACAAACATGTAGGATCTTGATTTTCAATAGTTTGTTCAGAGAAAAAACACAAACATGTAGGATCTTGATTTTCAATAGTTTGTTCAGAGAAAACACCCCACACAAACATGTAGGATCTTGATTTTCAATAGTTTGTTCAGAGAAAAAAACCCCACACAAACATGTAGGATCTTGATTTTCAATAGTTTGTTCAGAGAAAAAAACCACAAACATGTAGGATCTTGATTTTCAATAGTTTGTTCAGAGAAAAAAACACCCCACACAAACATGTAGGATCTTGATTTTCAATAGTTTGTTCAGAGAAAAAAACCCCACACAAACATGTAGGATCTTGATTTTCAATAGTTTTGTTCAGAGAAAAAACACACAAACATGTAGGATCTTGATTTTTCATAGTTTGTTAGAAAAACACAAACTGTAGGATCTTGATTTTCAATAGTTTGTTCAGAGAAAAAAAACCACACAAACATGTAGGATCTTGATTTTCAATAGTTTGTTCAGAGAAAAAAAAACACAAACATGTAGGATCTTGATTTTCAATAGTTTGTTCAGAGAAAAAAAACACAAACATGTAGGATCTTGATTTTCAATAGTTTGTTCAGAGAGAAAAATACAACCAGTAGGATCTTGATTTCAATAGTTTGTTCAAAAAAAAACACACAAACATGTAGGATCTTGATTTTCAATAGTTTGTTCAGAGAAAAAACACAAACATGTAGGATCTTGATTTTCAATACAGAGAAAAAACACAAACATGTAGGATCTTGATTTTCAATAGTTTGTTTCAGAGAAAAAACACAAACATGTAGGATCTTGATTTTCAATAGTTTGTTCAGAGAAAAAACCACACAAACATGTAGGATCTTGATTTTCAATAGTTTGTTCAGAAAAAAAAAACAAACATGTAGGATCTTGATTTTCAATAGTTTGTTCAGAGAGAAAAAATACAAACATGTAGGATCTTGATTTTCAATAGTTTGTTCAGAGAAAAAAAACACAAACATGTAGGATCTTGATTTTCAATAGTTTGTTCAGAGAAAAAACACACAACATGTAGGATCTTGATTTTCAATAGTTTGTTCAGAAGAAAAAACACAAACATGTAGGATCTTAATTTTCAATAGTTTGTTCAGAGAAAAAAAACACAAACATGTAGGATCTTGATTTTCAATAGTTTGTTCAGAGAAAAAACCCAACACACAAACATGTAGGATCTTGATTTTCAATAGTTTGTTCAGAGAAAAACACACAAACATGTAGGATCTTGATTTTCAATAGTTTGTTCAGAGAAAAAACACAAACATGTAGGATCTTGATTTTCAATAGTTTGTTCAGAGAGAAAAAACACACAAACATGTAGGATCTTGATTTTCAATAGTTTGTTCAGAGAAAAAACACAAACATGTAGGATCTTGATTTTCAATAGTTTGTTCAGAGAGAAAAAACACAAACATGTAGGATCTTGATTTTCAATAGTTTGTTCAGAAAAAAAACAAACATGTAGGAACATGATTTTCATCTTTTGTTTTCAACACAAACATTTGTTCAGAGAAAAAAAAAACACAAACATGTAGGATCTTGATTTTCAATAGTTTGTTCAGAGAAAAAACACAAACATGTAGGATCTTGATTTTCAATAGTTTGTTCAGAGAAAAAACACAAACATGTAGGATCTTGATTTTCAATAGTTTGTGTTCAGAGAAAAAAACACAAACATGTAGGATCTTGATTTTTCAATAGTTTTCAGAGAAAAAACACAAACATGTAGGAGTTTGTTCAGAGAAAAAAAACACAAACATGTAGGATCTTGATTTTCAATAGTTTGTTCAGAGAAAAAAAACCCCACACAAACATGTAGGATCTTGATTTTCAATAGTTTGTTCAGAGAAAAAAACACACAAACATGTAGGATCTTGATTTTCAATAGTTTGTTCAGAGAAAAAACCCCACACAAACATGTAGGATCTTGATTTTCAATAGTTTGTTCAGAGAAAAAACACAAACATGTAGGATCTTGATTTTCAATAGTTTGTTCAGAGAAAAAACACAAACATGTAGGATCTTGATTTTCAATAGTTTGTTCAGAGAAAAAACACAAACATGTAGGGATCTTGATTTTCAATAGTTTGTTCAGAGAAAAAACACAAACTTAGGATCTTGATTTTCAATAGTTTGTTCAGAGAAAAAAACACAAACATGTAGGATCTTGATTTTCAATAGTTTGTTCAGAGAAAAAACACAAACATGTAGGATCTTGATTTTCAATAGTTTGTTCAGAGAGAAAAACACAAAACATGTAGGATCTTGATTTTCAATAGTTTGTTCAGAGAAAAAAAACACAAACATGTAGGATCTTGATTTTCAATAGTTTGTTCAGAGAAAAAAAAACACAAACATGTAGGATCTTGATTTTCAATAGTTTGTTCAGAGAAAAAAACACAAACATGTAGGATCTTGATTTTCAATAGTTTTTTTCAGAGAAAAAACACAAACATGTAGGATCTTGATTTTCAATAGTTTGTTCAGAGAAAAACACAAACATGTAGGATCTTAATTTTCAATAGTTTGTTCAGAGAGAAAAAACACAAACATGTAGGATCTTAATTTTCAATAGTTTGTTCAGAGAAAAAACACAAACATGTAGGATCTTGATTTTCAATAGTTTGTTCAGAGAAAAAACACAAACACATCTTAATTTTCAATAGTTTGTTCATGAAAAAACACAAACAGGATCTTAATTTTCAATAGTTTGTTCAGAGAAAAAAAACACAAACATGTAGGATCTTGATTTTCAATGTTTGTTTCAATGTAGGATCTTGATTTTCAATAGTTTGTTCAGAGAAAAAACCCCACACAAACATGTAGGATCTTGATTTTCAATAGTTTGTTCAGAGAAAAACACACAAACATGTAGGATCTTGATTTTCAATAGTTTGTTCAGAGAAAAAACACAAACATGTAGGATCTTGATTTTCAATAGTTTTGTTCAGAGAAAAAACACAAACATGTAGGATCTTAATTTTCAATAGTTTGTTCAGAGAAAAAAAAACCCACACAAACATGTAGGATCTTGATTTTCAATAGTTTGTTCAGAGAAAAAAACACACAAACATGTAGGATCTTGATTTTCAATAGTTTGTTCAGAGAAAAAAACACAAACATGTAGGATCTTGATTTTCAATAGTTTGTTCAGAGAAAAAACACAAACATGTAGGATCTTGATTTTCAATAGTTTGTTCAGAGAAAAAAAAACACAAACATGTAGGATCTTGATTTTCAATAGTTTGTTCAGAGAAAAAACACAAACATGTAGGATCTTAATTTTCAATAGTTTGTTCAGAGAAGAAAAAACACAAACATTTAGGATCTTAATTTTCAATAGTTTGTTCAGAAAAAAACACAAACATGTAGGATCTTAATTTTCAATAGTTTGTTCAGAGAAAAAAAAAACCCACACAAACATGTAGGATCTTAATTTTCAATAGTTTGTTCAGAGAAAAAACACAAACATGTAGGATCTTAATTTTCAATAGTTTGTTCAGAGAAAAAAACCTCACACAAACATGTAGGATCTTAATTTTCAATAGTATTTTCAGAAAAAAAAACACAAACATGTAGGATCTTGATTTTCAATAGTTTGTTCAGAGAAAAAACACACAAACATGTAGGATCTTAATTTTCAATAGTTTGTTCAGAGAGAAAAAAACCCCACACAAACATGTAGGGATCTTGATTTTCAATAGTTTGTTCAGAGAAAAAAAAACCCACACAAACATGTAGGATCTTAATTTTCAATAGTTTGTTCAGAGAAAAAAACCCCACACAAACATGTAGGATCTTAATTTTCAATAGTTTGTTCAGAGAGAAAAACACAAACATGTAGGATCTTAATTTTCAATAGTTTGTTCAGAGAAAAAAAACCCACACAAACATGTAGGATCTTGATTTTCAATAGTTTGTTCTGAGAAAAAAAACACAAACATGTAGGATCTTAATTTTCAATAGTTTGTTCAGAGAAAAAAAAACCCCACACAAACATGTAGGATCTTAATTTTCAATAGTATTTCAGAGAAAAAAAACACACAAAACATGTAGGATCTTGATTTTCAATAGTTTGTTCAGAGAAAAAAACACAAACATGTAGGATCTTAATTTTCAATAGTTTGTTCAGAGAAAAAAACCCCACACAAACATGTAGGATCTTGATTTTCAATAGTTTGTTCAGAGAAAAAAACCCCCCCACAAACATGTAGGATCTTAATTTTCAATAGTTTGTTCAGAGAAAAAAACCCCACACAAACATGTAGGATCTTAATTTTCAATAGTTTGTTCAGAGAAAAAACACAAACATGTAGGATCTTAATTTTCAATAGTTTGTTCAGAGAAAAAAACCCCACACAAACATGTAGGATCTTGATTTTCAATAGTTTGTTCAGAGAAAAAAAACCCACACAAACATGTAGGATCTTAATTTTCAATAGTTTGTTCAGAGAAAAAAAACCCCACACAAACATGTAGGATCTTAATTTTCAATAGTTTGTTCAGAGAAAAAACACAAACATGTAGGATCTTGATTTTCAATAGTTTGTTCAGAGAAAAAAAAACCCACACAAACATGTAGGATCTTTAATTTTCAATAGTTTGTTCAGAAAAAAACACAAACATGTAGGATCTTAATTTTCAATAGTTTGTTCAGAGAAAAAACACAAACATGTAGGATCTTAATTTTCAATAGTTTGTTCAGAGAAAAAACACAAACATGTAGGATCTTAATTTTCAATAGTTTTGTTCAGAGAAAAAAAAACCCACACAAACATGTAGGATCTTAATTTTCAATAGTTTGTCAGAAAAAACACACAAACATGTAGGATCTTGATTTTCAATAGTTTGTTCAGAGAAAAAAAAACCCACACAAACATGTAGGATCTTAATTTTCAATAGTTTGTTCAGAGAGAAAAAAACACAAACATGTAGGATCTTAATTTTCAATAGTTTGTGCAGAGAGAAAAAAAAACCCACACAAACATGTAGGATCTTAATTTTCAATAGTTTGTTCAGAGAAAAAAACACAAACATGTAGGATCTTGATTTTCAATAGTTTGTTCAGAGAAAAAACACAAACATGTAGGATCTTGATTTTCAATAGTTTGTTCAGAGAAAAAAACACAAACATGTAGGATCTTAATTTTCAATAGTTTGTTCAGAGAAAAAAAACCCATACAAACATGTAGGATCTTGATTTTCAATAGTTTGTTCAGAGAAAAAAAACACAAACATGTAGGATCTTAATTTTCAATAGTTTGTTCAGAAAAAAAAACACAAACATGTAGGATCTTAATTTTCAATAGTTTGTTCAGAGAAAAAAACAAACATGTAGGATCTTAATTTTCAATAGTATTTTCAGAGAAAAAAAAACCCACACAAACATGTAGGATCTTGATTTTCAATAGTTTGTTCAGAGAAAAAACACAAACATGTAGGATCTTGATTTTCAATAGTATTTTCAGAAAAAAAACACACAAACATGTAGGATCTTAATTTTCAATAGTGTGTTCAGAGAAAAAAACACAAACATGTAGGATCTTGATTTTCAATAGTATTTTCAGAGAAAAAAAACAACACACAAACATGTAGGATCTTGATTTTCAATAGTTTGTTCAGAGAAAAACACAAACAACATGTAGGATCTTGATTTTCAATAGTATTTTCAGAAAAAAAAAACACACAAACATGTAGGATCTTGATTTTCAATAGTTTGTTCAGAGAAAAAAAAACACACAAACATGTAGGATCTTAATTTTCAATAGTTTTTCAGAGAAAAAAAAAAAACCCACTCAAACATGTAGGATCTTAATTTTCAATAGTTTGCTCAGAGAAAAAACACAAAACATGTAGGATCTTAATTTTGAATAGTATTTTCAGAGAAAAAACCCCACAAACATGTAGGATCTTAATTTTCAATAGTTTGTTCAGAGAAAAAAAACACAAACATGTAGGATCTTAATTTTCAATAGTATTTTCAGAGAAAAAAAACCCACACAAACATGTAGGATCTTAATTTTCAATAGTTTGTTCAGAGAAAAAACACAAACATGTAGGATCTTAATTTTCAATAGTTTTGTTCAGAGAAAAAAAACACAAACATGTAGGATCTTAATTTTCAATAGTTTGTTCAGAGAAAAAACACAAACATGTAGGATCTTGATTTTCAATAGTTTGTTCAGAAAAAAAAACACAAACATGTAGGATCTTAATTTTCAATAGTTTGTTCAGAGAAAAAACACAAACATGTAGGATCTTGATTTTCAATAGTTTGTCAGAGAAAAAAAACACAAACATGTAGGATCTTAATTTTCAATAGTTTGTTCAGAGAAAAAAACACAAACATGTAGGATCTTGATTTTCAATAGTTTGTTCAGAGAAAAAACACAAACATGTAGGATCTTAATTTTCGAATAGTTTGTTCAGAGAAAAAAACACAAACATGTAGGATCTTGATTTTCAATAGTATTTTTCAGAAAAAAAACAACACACAAACATGTAGGATCTTAATTTTCAATAGTTTGTTCAGAAAAAACACAAACATGTAGGATCTTGATTTTCAATAGTATTTTCAGAAAAAAAAAAACACACACACAAACATGTAGGATCTTAATTTTCAATAGTTTGTTCAGAGAAAAAAACACAAACATGTAGGATCTTGATTTTCAATAGTATTTTCAAAAAAAAACAACACACAAACATGTAGGATCTTAATTTTCAATAGTTTGTTCAGAGAAAAAAAACCCACACAAACATGTAGGATCTTGATTTTCAATAGTTTGTTTCAGAGAAAAAACACAAACATGTAGGATCTTGATTTCAATAGTTTGTTCAGAGAAAAAACACAAACATGTAGGATCTTGATTTTCAATAGTTTGTTCAGAGAAAAAACACAAACATGTAGGATCTTGATTTTCAATAGTTTGTTCAGAGAAAAAAACACAAACATGTAGGATCTTGATTTTCAATAGTTTGTTCAGAGAAAAAACACAAACATGTAGGATCTTGATTTCAATAGTAGTTGTTCAGAGAAAAAAACACAAACATGTAGGATCTTGATTTTCAATAGTTTGTTCAGAGAAAAAAAACACAAACATGTAGGATCTTAATTTTCAATAGTTTGTTCAGAAAAAAAAACCACACAAACATGTAGGATCTTGATTTTCAATAGTTTGTTCAGAGAAAAAAAACACAACATGTAGGATCTTGATTTTCAATAGTTTGTTCAGAGAAAAAATACAAACATGTAGGATCTTGATTTTCAATAGTCTGTTCAGAGAAAAAAATACAAACATGTAGGATCTTGATTTTCAATAGTCTGTTCAGAGAAAAAAAACACAAACATGTAGGATCTTGATTTTCAATAGTTTGTTCAGAGAAAAAAAAAAACACAAACATGTAGGATCTTAATTTTCAATAGTTTGTTCAGAGAAAAAACACAAACATGTAGGATCTTGATTTTCAATAGTTTGTTCAGAGAAAAAACACAAACATGTAGGATCTTGATTTTCAATAGTTTGTTCAGAGAAAAACAACACACAAACATGTAGGATCTTGATTTTCAATAGTTTGTTCAGAGAAAAAACACAAACATGTAGGATCTTAATTTTCAATAGTTTGTTCAGAGAAATAACACAAACATGTAGGATCTTGATTTTCAATAGTTTGTTCAGAGAAAAAACACAAACATGTAGGATCTTGATTTTCAATAGTTTGTTCAGAGAAAAAACACACAACATGTAGGATCTTGATTTTCAATAGTTTGTTCAGAGAAAAAAACACAAACATGTAGGATCTTGATTTTCAATAGTTTGTTCAGAGAAAAAACACAAACATGTAGGATCTTGATTTTCAATAGTTTGTTCAGAGAGAAAAAACACAAACATGTAGGATCTTGATTTTCAATAGTTTTGTTCAGAGAAAAAACACAAACATGTAGGATCTTGATTTTCAATAGTTTGTTCAGAGAAAAAACACAAACATGTAGGATCTTAATTTTCAATAGTTTTTGGTTCAGAGAAAAAAACACAAACATGTAGGATCTTGATTTTCAATAGTATTTTCAAAAAAAAAACAACACACAAACATGTAGGATCTTAATTTTCAATAGTTTGTTCAGAGAAAAAAACACAAACATGTAGGATCTTGATTTTCAATAGTATTTTCAGAAAAAAACAACACACAAACATGTAGGATCTTTAATTTCAATAGTTTGTTCAGAGAAAAAACACAAACATGTAGGATCTTGATTTTCAATAGTATTTTCAGAAAAAAAAAAAACACACAAACATGTAGGATCTTAATTTTCAATAGTTTGTTTCAGAGAGAAAAAACACAAACATGTAGGATCTTAATTTTCAATAGTATTTTCAGAAAAAACCCCACACAAAACATGTAGGATCTTAATTTTCAATAGTTTGTTCAGAAAAAAAACACAAACATGTAGGATCTTAATTTTCAATAGTATTTTCAGAAAAAAAACCCACACAAACATGTAGGATCTTAATTTTTAATAGTTTGTTCAGAGAAAAAACACAAACATGTAGGATCTTAATTTTCAATAGTATTTTCAGAAAAAAAAACACAAACGAAACAAAAGAAGGTCTGACCAGCGCGTTGGGCTAACGCGTAGGTCAGATATCTGCTAAGTCGTGGCCATGATATCCTCTTCTTAAATTCTCTCAGCTCAGGTCATTACTTCGTTTATCCGTCAACTTTAATTCATGCGCTGAGTGGTCTCGAAATTTTAGCGGATGTGGTGTACGTATATGGACTAGTCCGCACTCAGTGACACCTCTTTGATGAAAATGAAATAAAAAGAGACAGACAAGTAGCCAGGTACACTGAGAGATGACCAATGCAGGATTAAAAACATTCGAAGTCATACTGATACAGGTGCGCAGACTGGTGAAATTTTACCGATACAACTGTACAGACGTACAAAGTCTTACATTACAGATACAGAGTGGTGTAGATTACCAGTACAGGTACACAGACAGATGAAGCGTTACGAACCAGGTGTATAAACAGGTGAAATCTAACCAAGGCAGGTTAAGAGACAAATAACATTTAACCTACGCAGGCTTCAAGACAAATAAAAGCGAACCGAGACAGGTTCACAGACAGATGAAATCTCTCCAACACACCTGTACAGACAAAGGGCGTCTTACCCAAACAGATGTACAGACAGGTGATTTGTTTCTGACGCACAATCACAGACAAATGAAGGCTTAACACTAAAGGTGTACCGACAGATCAGATAGAACAAACACAGACGTGCAGACAGATGAAGTTTACCAATACAGGTGTGCAGACAGATGAAGTTTACCAATACAGGTGTACAGACAGATGAAGTTTACCAATACAGGTGTACAGACAGATGAGGTTTACCAGTACAGGTGTATAGACAGATGAAGTTTACCAATACAGGTGTACAGACAGATGAGGGTTTACCAGTACAGGTGTATAGACAGATGAAGTTTACCAATACAGGTGTACAGACAGATGAAGTTTACCAATACAGGTGTACAGACAGTTGAAGTCTTACAAACACAGGTGTACAGACAGATCAAGTTTACCAATACATGTGTACAGACAGGTCAAGTTACCAATACAGGTGTACAGACAGATGAGGTTTACCAATACGGATGTACAGACAGATGAGGTTCACCAATACGGGTGTACAGACAGGTGAAGTCTTA
>JADBJO010005542.1:15000-17500 GCA_016801955.1 Conus betulinus
TGCGCGTCCTCAATACTTGAAGACAAGTGACCACCCAATTACCAACTTGGAGGACCAACTCACAGTATCGACCCACCTACTGGACTGTACGACGAACCTGTTGTCCACGTGAAAAGAAGAAAAACGGCGATTGCATAGTCCATATAATCCGGATGAACCCAGGACCCTTGCCGAAAGTATATCTCCACAGGAACAGTGCAAGGATTGCAGACGGAGAGAAGTACAGAGGACAGAGATGGGAGGACATCATCCAGTGCCGTGGACTGGCCTCACACCTCAGCATGATTTTATCGCTTGCTCAAGAGCTGTCCTGTAAACCGGCACGGAGTGGAGGGACAGCTTGCTGTAACTCTTCTGTGGCGCCAACAACGGTCTTCAAGACTCCGGGATAGGGGATTGTAAGACTTGAGCACGGCCATGGCCATTACTTTAGAACAAAACCCAAAGAGACCAAACAACCTATTTTTTTTATACTGATCCCACCCATTACAGCCACAGTACCACTCAAAGAAAACTATTATGCCTTATCAACACCGAGCATCACCACGCACCGTACACTGACTGACTTATTTTGCATTCTGCCTCCTGTCCCTTGCGTCCACAGAAAAATTTGTTTCAGGCTGAGGAACCGAAAAACGAGTTGTGTCTCGTTCCCTGGACGCAGACGGAGCTGGTGGTCCCCTACGCTAGGAAGGGTCGTTTTGGGAGATTTTGCGGGGGTGGTGGGGGGCGGTGCGCCCACTGGACTTCGACCCAGGTGTGTGGAGGGGCCGTCGTGAGCCCAGAGTACAGGGCTATAGTAGGATGCCGGGGTTGGTTTTTGCGTTGTTTGGCGTGCATTCCCCTGCTGAGGTTGTTGTCCGAGGCACTGTGACCATGTCCCTGTCCGTACGAAGCAGAGCATCCTCCCCCTCACCCAGATGTCTGGTCTGTCATGGCAGCGCCTCTCATCACTAGCTCGTGTCCGTTCTGGGCTATGACAGAGCATCCTCAGCCAGGCACGGCTTGTGTGTAAACGGCATCCATGTAGGATAAAGCGCACCCAGGGTTTTGTGTCGTTCTGTTTCTGACCGACGTAGTATCAACTTAGATAGTTCGTGCGCTCTTAAACTCGGACCCACCGACCCCGATTTTCCCTCTCTGAGACCCCACTGTTTTACCCTCTCCCCTATGACGACCCTAGGCAGCGGCCTATGTCTCTACTCCCCCCAGCCCTGCCCCTTTAACCCCCTACACTCTTGTGGCCTTTCCTCTCTCATCCCTATACCCCTGGCTACCCTCTTGTGCACACGCACTTGTCTCCCTGCCCTTTTTCTGCGATATTGGAGAGTTTGTTTTTTTGGGGGGGGACGAGATGGGACGGGGCACGATGGACCGACCGATTAGACGAGTCAGGAGACGCACAGGCGCGCGAAAGAGGGAAGGAGATCCAGATTTGTGTGAAAAGGCCCGCGCGCTTGACATGACCGGCACATAGAGATGATTGATAGGGCTCCATGGATATACGACAGATACTATGTCGTAGTTTCCGTTGTCTCGTGTGGGTGCTGTTTTTTTTTGTCGTGTGTTTTTTTCGCTGCCCGGTCGTTTTTTCTTCCCTTGTCTTTGTGGTGGGCACTGCGCGCGCGCGACGCCCTCGCGCGCGTGTCGTGGGTGTGTGTGTATGTGTGTGTGGTGTGTGTTGCGTGTGTGTGTGTGTGCGCGCCGTAATCCGTACCCCAGAATATGTTGTTGTGTGGCCTCGTGAGTGCATGGCGTGCTGCACGCGAGAGGTGTGTGTGTTGTGGTGTGGTTCTTTTTCCCCCCTTTTCCTTTTCTATGTGCGTGTCGTGTCCCCCCGTGCGCGGCTGTTTTGCGGTTGCGTCGCTGTGTGAGATGTTGTGGCTGCGGTGTGCATTTTTTTCCCCTTTTTTTTCCCCCCCTCATGTGGTATGTCCCCGTGTGTGTGCGTGCGTTGTGTGGTGTGTGTGGGTGTGTGTGTGTTTCTGCTGGGTGTGTAGTACGTCTGCTCGCACGGGATTAGCAATTGGTGTTCTTGTTTTGTGGTGGGCGCGCGCGCGGTTGTGTAGTGTGTGTGTGTGGCAGGCAAGAGTAGGTCAGAGATTGTGGTGTAGTTGTGCACGTGCGGGGCTGGATCCGTTGAGGTTAGCCCGACCGCTCGACGCACATGCATGCCGGATTCTGCGGGGGTGTCCATTGTTTATGCGCGACGCAGCACGAATAGTGCGTACTGAGTGGGAAACACGTGGGGACCCCCCTAACACGCACGTGTGCGTGGCACTTCTGAAACCCCGCGGGACAGAGGCAGGTATAAGATCCTCGGGTCCGGCAGATCTTGAGACCGGGGCCAGGCGTCCCTCTCGTGTCGTGGCCTACCGCTCCTCCCTGGCATCGTGACCGCTTCCGGTTGTGAGCCCGTGGTTGCGTCAGAGGAAAACAGCCTTGGGCGACTGTCGCAGCCGTGCTCGGACCTCCCGGGCATCGCACGGGGTCCTTTGAG
>JADBJO010005542.1:22500-27500 GCA_016801955.1 Conus betulinus
GATAACCTTCACCAAAGCACCTTTTCTGTTAAATTTGTCGCAGTGCCAGACCAAAGCATGCAAAGTGTTAAAGAAGAAACTCGTGGGAGAGCGTGGCAGCAGAGAGTCCTCAGAAGAGAAGCCCCCTTCAAGCAAGTGTTTCGGCCCTTATCTCCTGACACTCTAGGGGGGTTGGGCCACACCCGGTTCATGACTCCGGATGTCCCTCTGCTGCCCCTTTTTTTTTTCCCATCTTGGGATGAGCCATGGCTGGGATTCGAACCCATGCCCTTCTGGACATGCTCATTTCCACTTAATGACTCGCGCACTAACCACTGAGCCACAGGGACACCTGATATTTGTAGGAAAGTTAAGCCTTATGAAGTTCACTTTTGTTCCTCCTTGACCAGATCCAACTTGAACACCTCTCTGCCGCTTCTCTGCCATTGCTTTCAGGGCTCTGATTTTTTCCCTCCCTGCAACTGAGAGCTGTTTCATGAGGCTGTATGCAGACGTTCCACAAACCCCCTAGCTCCAATTTCTGCAGTGAGGACTTTGACCTGATAGCCTTCTCTCCTCAGGCTGTTTGCCAGGTCAGCATACTTTTCAGTCTTGTAGATTTGAGCTGCCTCCATTCTGTTCTCATATGGCACCGTGAGCTCGATCATGATCAGCTGCTTGGTTGACTGAGAGTGTACTACTATGTCTGGTCTCATGCCACTCTTGCTGATAATCTCTGGGTGACTATTCCATTTTGGGAGGTCTGCTGTGCACTCCCAGTCATCTGCCCCGTCCAGCAGACTCTGCCTGCATGTTCCGAGTGGCACTGTTGTTCTTGGCCATGATTCGCTGCCTCCTGCCGTGAAGAATGTTGCGGGTGCTTTTGGAGTCCTGATTTTCCCTTTTGTGGTGTTGGTACTAGCCCAGACTACTTGTACAATCTCTTTGAGCACTTGGTTGTGCCTCCATGTGTACCTTTCCTTGAGCCAGGGCTACTTTACATGAGCTTAGGACATGCTCGTTTGTTTTTCATGGCAAAGGGGACATGAAGGATCGTCTGTTTTCCCCCACTTCACCAGGTTTGCATTTGAGGGCAGAAGGTCATATGCAGATCTGAGAATGGAGCTTATCCTGAGAGGGGCCATGTGCCAAATGTCATTCCAAGTGAGACTTCTTTGCAGTGCATTCTCCCACGTTGTCCATTGCCCTTGCTGGCTCTGCTGGACTGCATATTACAGGTAGGAGGTAAATGCCGATAACTCTTTCTACCAATCAGTGTAAAGTTAACAGAACTGGACCGAATCATGCAACCCGATCTATATAAGGAATGCTTACAGATAACAGACAACCGTGAAAAACAGGCAAAGTTCAACACATCTAGCGTATAATCAATCTTCTTTCTTACATAAAATCCCTTTCATGTTTGACAAGAGACAAAACAAAAAAACAAAAAAAAATAAAATAAAAAAAAAAAAAAAAAAATAAAAACAAAAAACAAAAAACAAAAACAAAAAAAAAAACGAACAGTGTTGTAAAGAACTATATGTCAAAGAGGAAATAACTCCCAGTCCTGTTCAGGCATCATTTTTTTTTTTAATCACCACGCTGTATGTAAAAAAAAAAAAAAAAAAAAAATCGGTGTTCTGATTGGTAGAAGGATTCCCGGGCATTCTCACCGACCTGTGCAGAGGCTATGGTTGGAAATGTCCTGGCGATAGCCGGCAAGACAGGAGCACAGGTAGGACCCCTCCACGTTGGTGCAGGTCTGCATGCACGGTGCTCGCTCAGTGCACTCGTCCACGTCTGGAACAAGAAGCCAGCTCCTTTGGTATCAGCGCGCAGGTGTATTGTACCAAAAAAAAAAAAAAAAGAAATGGAATCCCCGGTTAAATTCCATCCGGAGTCAGATTCTGGCACGAAAACAGTACCCATCTATTTTACATGACAAAAGTACTCCTCTAGAAAAAAAAAAAGTTGGCTACCCCCCTCTCTCTCTCTCTCTCTACCTGTCCATGTCTCTCTGTGTCTATGCCTTTGTCTGTCTGTCTGTCTGTCTGTCTGTCTCTCTCTCTCTCTCTCTCTCTCTCTCTCTGCTGGCATGGTTTCTGCTCCGAGAACAGACAATCACCTCCTTATCAACAGCACAGCAAGGCCAATGAAGGGATTGAGAGGCAAGGTAGGTGATGCTCAAACCGAACAAAATCACACACACACACACACACACACACACACACACACACACACACACACACACACACACACACACAGAGTAACAACCGAACCAGAGTGATATCACAGACCCATCTGTTACACGTGGAGTGCTAAAGGCACTCATGTTCAGCTTCCTGTCGAATAGGGCGTGTAAGTTTGAGCACATGCGTGTATGTGTACCCCAAGGGCTGTTTCTGGACCCTCTTCTATTCGCTCTCCGGGGACGGTGGGGAACAGGGGGGGGGGGAAGAAGGTGTGTGTGTGTGTGGGTAATTCTCGCTCAGGTCCAGAATCGTTTCCCTCTCAAATTTAGTTGAAATGCATTTTGACGGAGATAGTTTGTCGTTTGGGACAATTTGAGAATTTTGAAGTTGAGGAAGGGGAGGGGGGCGGGGTGATTTTGGAATAAAGGGGAGAAATCGGTATGGATTTATTCCGTTGGCGGGGAGTTTGGACATGTGGTCTAGGGGGAGTGATTTTGGGCGTGGAGTTATTACGGAACGTGACACCGGTATGTGATGTATATTATGGCGAACATGGGGGCGAACGAGAGGGTGAGGAAAATGCTACTACTAGGAGTGACATGGAAAATGAGACAGGAAAAAAACCCTGTCCGTCATACAATACGGTTTATTTCCGGATCAAAGATCCATCTTAAACCTACAACTCTGTATAAGGTGCTATCTACAATACAACCAAGCGATTCAGCGTATTTGCTGTCTGTCTTAGAAATCGGGAGCTGCTGTTGATTTTTTTTCCTCCACGAGACAATATCAACATCTTTAAAATCACGAACCTAAAATAATCAAACATTGGAAAAACGACGCGCACTTGAATGTCCCAGAAAGAGAAATTCTCTCTTCAGACCAAAAGATCGAGCGTGTTCGCACAGGAGAGTTAACTGACCTAGGGAAGTCTACAAAGATTACTGAACCATGCAACCCGATATACACTGTTGACAAATAGAAGCGACAGAGATTTTAAAAAAAAGGGACAAACTTTAGATAATGTAAACTCAGAAGGTGAAAATTGCTTCTCAGCCGGACGAAAGGCACAAACTAATTACAAAGACAAAACACGACGCGTTTCGACCTCTCTTATTCTTCTTCAGGAAAAATAACAATATTCAGGACAATGAAAACGAAAAAAAACGACAATCACTTATCTCCTCAAAATGGGTGCAAAATGTATATGTTGAATGAAAACGATGCTGCTGCGAAGAAAACAACGCGAGTCAAATATATAATAATAATAATAATAACAACGATTATGATAGCAATAATAATGATAACAATAATACCAACAACAACAAGAATAAGAATAATGATAATAATATAATGATAATGCAATTGTGATATGATATTTTCCCGTTCAAATTCCACTTGAATTTTCACACAAAGTGAATGTCTTTTAGGGCTTGGGATCGAAAAGGAAATCTTTCCTAATTATATCCAGCCATTATCATATTCCTAATGCACCACAATTAGTACCATCCTCTGATTGGTCAAAAGAACCATTTCAGAATCTTTACTCTCCATCACCCGGACGTAGTCATGATGGAGCGTGACTGAGCCTCACCTCTACATTTGATGCTGGTGTCGATAATCTCTTGCGTGTAGCCCTCGGGACAATCGCTGCAGTTGAAACCCGGATTGTCACGGCCCCTATCTATGTGATCCTCGACACTGAGGTCAGTGCAGATGGTCGACAGAGGGCAAGGGTCACCCAGACAAGCGTCCAAGTTCTCATCACAATCGTCCCTGTGAACAAGGCAAGCAGTCTGGATTCTGACTGGTGCAACATTGAACGGGCTAACACAAGAGGTCCTGGATTTTGATTGGTGCAAACAATGAACGGGCTAACACAAGAGGTCTGGGATTTTGATTGGTGCAAACAACGAACGGGCTAACCAAGATGTTTGGATTCTGATTGGTGCAAACAACGAGCGGACTAACACAAGAGGTCTGATTCCGGTGGTGCAAACAGTTAACAGATTAACACAAATAGTCTGGATTCTGACTGGTGCATACAAATGAAAGTTTTGACTAGTACAAACCACCGACGTTTGATTAGAGCGGAGCAAATTTTCAGTTTATTTCTAAAATATTTTTTCAAGCACATGATCGATGGCCACAAAATGAAAGCAAGAAGAGCAGCCCCTTATCTCAACTCTAGCTATAACTTTTCTTTAATACTATCTCCTACTCTAACTGCGTCTGAATTATATTCAGTGCTTTCTATTCAAGTCTTGTATTTTCTAAATCCCAATATAAACGCCTACCAGAGTTAAAAGAAAGAAATGGTAACAAAAATATCTGATGTGACCCCTCCCCCCCCCCTTTTTTTTTTTGTAAGTTGATGCAAGCATTCATACTATTAAATGGTTTATTTTGTTTTTGCATTTCTTGCGAATATTCTGCTTGAGGCATACAGTTAAAATAATTTGTTTATATTTTTGTTTGACTTTGTTGTGAGCGTTCTGATGGGCAATTATACGTTTTGTATACTTTGTTTTCATTTGTTAGCAGTGGTCTGAGTGATGCCTGCAGTTAGATGTCTGGTCTGGCTTTCGTTTAGAACGATCACTTCCTGGTGTCGGTGCTGACAAAAATGAATGATCTATTGTGTTGTTTCGTCTATTGTTTATTCATTGCCAGTATTCTGCACATCGAGTGATAATATCAAGTAAGTTTTGGGCCTCCGGATTTCTCCTTCTATTTTTTTTCCCTCTTCTTCTTTTTACTACTACTACTACTACTACTACTACTACTACTACTACTACTACTACTATATATTACTACTACTACTAT
>JADBJO010005542.1:35000-45000 GCA_016801955.1 Conus betulinus
TCTCTCTCTCTCTCTCTCTCTCTCTCTCTCTCTCTCTCTCCCTCCCTCTCTGGGTGTGTGCGTGTGAAAAGACGTAAAACGAAATGACCACCACCACCATCACAACCACCACCATCACCACATCACTACTACTATCACTGCTACTCTTCTACCTACTACCAATGTGCGCGCGCACACACACACACACATACACACACGCGCGCGCGCGCGCGTGCGCGCACAACTCCATCTGTCCCCCCCCCCCCCCCCCTCCCCCACTCACACACACATACATCACAACACAAGACGACACACACGGTCACACGAACACGGCGTGAGAGAAAAAAAACCCAAAAAAAGCCACTGACCAGTTCTGTTTTGGTTCAGCTCCACCTGGAAGCGCACTCCGCCGCCCTGACCAGCAAAAGCACTGAAGACAGAGGCGGCCCACTCCTTTGCCGTCGCGGTCAATGGCCTGGGCGGTGCGGGCCTGCAGCTCAAAGGCCGGCGTGGTCAGCCGGGTGAAGAGGAACTCTCCGATGGCGTTGAAGGTGAAGTTCGCTCCGTCCAAAGTGGTGAAGTGCGGGTCCCCCGCCCCTTGAGCTGCACACAGCATGGCTCTCAACGGTCCTCACACTCAACAGACATCGTCACATCATGACCTACACACAGCATGGCTCTCAACGGTCCTCACACTCAACAGACATCGTCACATCATGACCTACATCAGCATGGACCATCACACTCACAGCATGGTCACATCTCTCAACGGTCAACGGTCATCACACTCAACAGAAATCGCCACATCATTAGGGTTATGCGTGCCTCAACAACAGTTTGCGAGTGGATAAAATGTGTATAAGCAAGATTTCAAAAGGGCAAAGTCATCGGTAGCCTAGAGAGGGGTTTCTGAGCAAGAGGTACAGTTAAGGAAGCTAATGTGTCACACACACACACACACACACACACACACACACACACACACACACACACACACACACACACACACGCGCGCGCATGCACACACACACACACACACACACACACACACACACACACACACACACACACACACACACACAGAGCGGTTGTTCCTTTTTGTATCTTTGCATAAAAGAAATACAGCAGGTTAGGCACTTTGCGTCCTCAACTCCATACATTGTGTCATAAATCGATAGTTCCTACAAACACTTTTGCCCACCCCCCTATGCCCATGTACCCTGTTCGGGATATTGTCCGTCTCCATTATAGGTGCACCGTTTCACATCCATGTTTTGGTCTGGTCTCTCTCTGATTACATTGTTAAGCTGACTCATGGGGTTCAACTGCTTGGGACGTGCGCAGCAGTGGGTTCTCTCCCATAAGAACGGCGGGGTTACTCTAGCTGAATGCGAGCAGTAGCACAGTTTATCTCCCTTGCAGATTTCCGAACATTTGTGTACTTGGCATATGATGAGAAGTGTGACCCTATTGCATTGTGACATTTTCGTGGGGAAAACATAAAAACAACAACACAACAAACAACAACAACAACAAAACAAAAAGCGTTTTGGGTGATAGATGCCCCGCTGATCTGAAATCTGTATTAATATTGTCTCTGAGAGCTAACCAATCACAGCGGGATTAATGAGGCCTAGGGCTAATGCATACATCATCTCACACTATCGTTTCTGTTTAAAATCGCTCGACCACAGCATAAAGCTGGTAGCCTAACTGTGTGGTGTCCAGTGTCATGGATGTATTTGTATCAGTGTCGTTTTCTGTACATTTCATGTTGGTTTCTTGTGACATTATTCTCTTGCCGCAGCCATCTAGGAGTCTTGTTCTCTCTCTCTCTCTCTCTCTCTCTCTCTCTCTCTCTCTCTCTCTCTCTCTCTCTCTCTCTCTCTCTCTCTCTGTTTGTGTGTGTGTGTGTGTGTGTGTGTGTGTGTGTGTGTGTGTGTGTGTGTGTGTGTGCGTATGTGTGTGTGTCTATGTGTCTATGTGTCTGTGTGTGTGTGTTGTTGATGTTAATCTTGACGTATTACTATTGCCAACAACCATTTGGAAGTATTGTCAAACAATTTTCTATGTACTTTTATGTTTGTGATTGTGACGTCATTCCTTGCCAGCAGTAATCAGGGAGGCATCGTTGTGTGTAGTTTTATGTCTGCTTTTTGTGTGACGTCATGCTCTGGCCCAAAACTCACTGGGGGAACTGTTTTGTGTCTGATCTATGTTTATCAATATGTCATTCTCTGGCCAAAACCCATCTGAGGAGAATTTTTTTTCCTTTTTTTTCTTTCTGTCAATCATGACGTCATTCCTTTGACAGCCATCTGGGAGTATTGTTTTGTGCCTTTTACGTCTGGCATCTGTGACGTCATTGTCTTGCTGACGGTCACCTGGGGAGGTACCGTTCAGGCTCAGCTTCAGGTGAAAGTCCACAGCGGAATGAGTACAGGAGCAGTGGCCCATTAGATGTTGGCCTTGTCCGAGGCCTGGCGTCCGCTACCTGAACCTTCACTGATGTTGACTCCGGTACGTATTTACTGCTGGGCGTACACTAAAGAATTTCCATCCGTAAACATCCGACCCCACGAGTAGTGTGTAGTTCGAAGTCATGACCATTAGCTCGACAGGTAAACACTTTAAGTAGCTCAAAGTCATGACCGTTAGCTTAACAGGTAAACGCTTCAAGTAGCTCAAAGTCATGACCGTTAGCTTAACAGTAAACACTTTAAACAGTTCAAAGTCATGATCATTAGCTCAACAGTATTCACTTTAAGTGGTTCGAAGTCATGACCATTAGCTCAACAGGCAAACGCTTAGGTAGTAAGTAGTTCGAAGTCATGACCATTCGCTCAACAGGCAAACACTTAGGTAGTAAGTAGTTCGAAGTCATGACCATTCGCTCAACAGTGAACACACTTAGGATCCCTTTTTCGTACATTTTTACGTCGGAGATCGTGAACTGATTCTCCAGCCGATAACCCCTATACCACAGAGCAACAGAATAACCCCTATACCACAGAGCAACAGAATAACCCCTATACCACAGAGCAACGGAATAACCCCTACACCACAGAGCAACAGAATAACCCCTATACCACAGAGGAACAGAATAACCCCTATACCACAGAGCAACAGAATAACCCCTATACCACAGAGGAACAGAATAACCCCTATACCACAGAGGAACAGAATAATCCCTATACCACAGAGGAACAGATACAGTCACAGTTTCAAAACATGATGCCCACACTCACAGATGAAGGTCACTAACACACTGGACCATCGCCCCCCAAGTGTACTCACACTGCGTGATGTTCTTATGCCCGCATTGGCTCTTGGGTCTGACCTCGTAGAACTTGTCACAGAGGTCACTGTCCTGGCAGCATGCTGTCTTGGGCTGTTCGTCCTGGGCTTCGTACCTGGCTAGATCCAGATCGGGGTGAAAGAGTTCAAAGCTGCCGGCTGTAAGGTCGCTCGTCAGGAAACTACCCAGGGTGTCATCGTAGCAACAGCGCTGAAAAAAAAACACCACATCATGGACCGCCTATTTCATTTCACTGCATTATTGGCTACAAACTATGTCATTCTAGAACAGTAAAAGCTAAGTAAACTGAAACATCGACATAAAACTAGAAGGTATTCCTCGAAAACGAAAGTGTGCATAAAGATTTTATTTCTAAACGGATCTCATATAAGCCGATATTTGCAGACTTGGACTGAATTATGAATGCATGCTGACTTTGTAAGTTGTATGATTATTGATGACTATAGCCCTCTACGTCTGTTATTATCTTGCCCAGCACAACGCCAGTGAAAATTGCACAGGACCTTCAAAAACCAAGTTATATGTAAACTGTCATAATACTCTCGGCTTGCTTCATCTGCTCTCTCTCTCTCTCTCTCTCTCCTCTCTCTCTCTCTCTCTCTCTCTCTCTCTCTCTCTCTTTTCTAGTGAAGAACTCTTTAACATGTTGCACTTAGAACGTAAATTGGTGCATGATTATGAAGACCTGTTCTTTATGTTTTCTGTCACTTGTTTTTTCTTGACCTTTACTTACGAAGACCTATCTTGAACAAAGATGCCTTCTTAGGAGAAAAAAAAAACAACAAGAAAGTAAAAAGAAACACATCAAACTCACGCTATAATCTTAAACTTTCTCTTGTCGTCTCATCTCTCGTGTTCCCCCCACCCTACCTTTCCCCCTTCCCCTCACCATCTCCGCATCGTCAAGTCATCATAGGGTTACCCACCTGAGGAGACACTGCACTGCTGCCAAGCTGAATGTGATGGTGCTCCACTGGTTTGTTCTGATCCAATACATACAGAATACCACCTTCTAAATCCGCTATTGTCAAAAAAAACGGTCTAGGAGCCAGCGTGCACAGCAGCCCCCCCCCCCCCCCCCCCCCCCCCGAAAGGTGTCACAATGTCCCATCCAGCGACAGTCCCCATGAACTTTCCAGTGTCAAAGACTTGGACACGATTGGCAAAGGGCGGGTGGACACGATTGGCAAAGGGACATGGTGGTGGACACGATTGGCAAAGGGCGTGGTGGACACGATTGGCAAAGGGCGTGGTGGACACGATTGGCAAAGGGCGTGGTGGTCACGACGATTCGCCAAGGACATGGTTAGGAAGACTTGGTCACGATTCACCAAGGACATGGTTAGGAAGACTTGGTCACGATTCACACAAGGACACGGTTAGGAAGACTTGGTCACGATTCACCAAGGACATGGTTAGGAAGACTTAGACACGATTCGCCAAGGACATGGTTAGGAAGACTTGGTCCGATTCACCAAGGACATGGTTAGGAAGACTTGGTCACGATTCACCAAGGACATGGTTAGGAAGACTTGGTCACGATTCGCCAAGGGCATGGATTTAGGAAGACTTGGACACGATTTCGCCAAGGACATGGTTAGTAAGACTTGGACACGATTCACCAAGGACACGGTTAGGAAGACTTAGACACGATTCGCCAAGGACATGGTTAGGAAGACTTGGACACGATTCACCAAGGACATGGTTAGTAAGACTTGGACACGATTCACCAAGGACACGGTTAGGAAGACTTAGACACGATTCGCCAAGGACATGGTTAGTAAGACTTGGACACGATTCACCAAGGACACGGTTAGGAAGACTTGGACACGATTCGCCAAGGACATGGTTAGGAAGACTTAGACACGATTCGCCAAGGACATGGTTAGGAAGACTTGGTCACGATTCACCAATGGCGTGGTTGGGAAGCAGAAATCAAAAGTGATGTCACTGTCACTTCAAGCGTGAAGTGCCAGCTGAAGCGAGTTTCAGTTTAGATGTGGGCGATGAGGAAAAAACATGATTCATGAGGCTTTAACTTCCCAGATTAGAACTAGCACCCGATGGCAATGTGAGTGAGAACTCCGTTGAGAAATGCAATGCCTTGAGATGCTTCCCCAGAAGTTGCTGGTTCGAATCCTGGTAGCGCTATGAAAATAAATGTTGCAGCAGAAGGGCATCTATGAGTCAGGAGTTTGGCCTGATGACTTCCCAGTGGTTCCAGGTCGTCTTACCTTGGTAACTGGGCTTTTTGCAGTGCCGTGTTACCTCATCGTGATACATCAGGTGCCTTCTGGTACCATGTTACTATACCATGGAATATTGGATGTCTGAGAGTTCTATGTTGCCTTGCCGTGCCACATCGGACGACTGCTGCTACTATCTTATCTTACTCGGACATTCTAGATGCCTGATGGTCCCATTTCACCTTACCTTGGAGAGTCGACTTCCCGCTCATATGACACTGCGTTACCTTGGCACTGATGGTCTCATTTTCCTTAGCTTGGCGTGTCGACTTCCTGCTCATATGACACTGCGTTACCTTGCCACACTGGGTGTCTGACATCACCATGCTACGTCACTGCAACAGCCAGGCAGGGACCACCTACGCCAGCCAGGAGAGGAAGCTCCACAACTTCCAGCTGAGGTGCCTGCGACACACTGTGCACATCCACTGGCAGGTCAAAGGACTCAACACAGCGGTCCTGGAACGTGCCAACATGAGCAGCATGCTCGCCATTCTCAGCGAGCGGCGCCTTCGCTGACTTGGCCACGTCAGGAGAATGGACCTCGGTCGTATCCCTAAAGACCTGTATGGTGAACTGGCAGACGGCTCACGACTGACCGGACGCCCGCGCCTGCGCTACAAAGATGTCTGCAAGAAGGACATGACACTGTGCCGCATCAGTACGTGGGAAAGCTGTAAAGAAGACCGCCCAGCCTGGCGCCTTGCTGTCAGAGAGGGCGTACAGAAAGCAGAGGAGGCGAGGAACACAACACTCGCTCAAAGAGAGCCAGGAGGGACGACAGGCAACGACAGCCGCAGCAGACATCATCGCTCACAGGCAACGACAACCGCAGCAGACATCATCATCGCTCACAGGCAACGACAGCCGCAGCAGACATCATCGCTCAATGGCAACGACAGCCGCAGCAGACATCATCGCTCAATGGCAACGACAGCCGCAGCAGACATCATCGCTCAATGGCAACGACAGCCGCAGCAGACATCATCGCTCACAGGCAATGACAGCCGCAGCAGTGACTGCTCACAGGCAACGTCGGACTGCAGCAGCCATCATCGCTCAAAGTGCAGATCAGCCGCAGCAGACATCATCGCGGATGCAACGACAGCCGCATCGTTTCCCTCAATACGGAAGGATGCCGACTGCCACTCGATGAGTCGGACTTCAGCCATCTGATAGAGTCTAATACTCAGCACTGACACCATCTGGTGCCGTCCGTGTTGCGACTCACCTGGATGTATTAGGTACCCACAGGTGCCATGTTCCCTTGCCTTAGTGTATTAGGTACCCACAGGTGCTATGTTACCTTACCTTGGGTTAATTCTGTCTGCTGGTGCCATGTTGCCGTTATTGGCATATATCATGGTTGACGATGTTGTAGCTCTCTGCGAATGTTTGACGATGCCATGGTTCCTTACCTTGGTATATTTGGTGGTTGACGATGCTCTTGTTCTTTACCTTGGTGAACAGAGTGGTTGACGATGCTCTTGTTCTTTACCCTGGTGTATAAAGTGGTTGACGATGCTATTGTTCTTTACCTCGGTGTATAGAGTGGTTGACGATGCTCTTGTCCTTTACCCTGGGTATAAAGTGTTGACGATGCTCTTGTTCTTTACCTTGGTGAACAGAGTGGTTGACGATGCTATTGTTCTTTATCTTGGTGTATAAAGTGGTTGACGATGCTATGTTCTTTACCTTGGTGTATAGAGTGGTTGACCATGCTATTGTTCTTTACCTTGGTGTATGAAGTGGTTGACGATGCTATTGTTCTTTACCTTGGTGTATTGGTTGGTCAATGATACCATAGTTCCATACCTTGGGATACTGGATTGTCAATAATACCATGGTTCCATACCTTGGTGTATTCGGTGGTCAATGATACCATAGTTTCTATACCTTGGGATGCTGGACTGTCAATAATACCATGGTTCCTTACCTTTGCATATTCGGTGATCAATTATTACATAGTTCTTTACCTGGGCATATTGGGTGGTTAATGATACCATGACTCTTTACCTTGGGATACTGGATGGTTAATAATTCCATCGTTCCTTACCTTGGGACACTGGGTGCTAATGATACCATGGTCCTTACCTTGGCACACGGCGTGGGTGACCATGCATCGGTCCTTACCTTGGCGTGTTTGGTGCCCTGCGGTGCCAGGTTGGGCTTGCTTCGGAAGCAGGCCACATTATTCTCCACTGCTTCCGCCTCGAAGTCGTTGTCGTTGACCGTCACGTTCTTGTCACAGTGGCAGATGGGCAGTTGAAGTTCCATCGACTCGTTGTACTCCGCCACCTTCAGGCAACCAGAAGACCAATGCTTTTTTTCAGCGGGGTACACCTTAGCCGCCGCCTCAGCACTATCATCATCAGTATTATTTTCTTTATCGTCAACATCATTGTTGTTATCGTCATTATTTTTTTGTTTCTTGTCGTTATTGAGAGTTTTCTTACGCAGCGTCTATCCTTGCTCAGAGTTCAAGCTTCAAGCGCTTTGTAATCTACTCTCTTCTCTACACGAGGATCTGCCTACTTGGGTAGAGCCGAACGAAGAACTGCCTGCTACATTCAGCCCTTTTCCGTGCCATTCTGTCAGCCCAGTTCCCCCCCCCCCCCCCCCCCACCCCCCCACCCCCGTGTGTGTGTGTGTGTGTGTGTGCGTGTGTGTATGCGTGTGTGTGTGTGTGTGTGTGTGTGTGTGTGTGTGTGTGTGTGTGTGTGTGTGTGTGTGTGAGAGAGAGAGAGAGAGAGAGAGAGAGAGAGAGAGAGAGAGAGAGAGAGAGAGAGAGGAGAGAATGAGCGGCGTGGGTGCAATACCACTGAGCTGGCACAGAAGATGGGACAGCAAAAAAAAAAAAAAAAGAAAAAAAAAAAAAAAAAAAAAGAACCAAACCAAACCAAAACAAAGCAATCAAACAAACCAAAAACCAAACCAAGTAATAATCAACCTTTTGACCGACCAGCTTAGCAAGCAAGCACGCAAATAATCAATCAAGCAAGCAAGCCAGCCAGTCAGCAAGCAGCCGGTGGTGCCGAGAGGTACCTTGGGAAGCTCCCGACAGTGGAAATCCAGACAAGTCTGCCAGGCATTGTCCGTCTCCTCCGTCAGTGAATACCAGAACACCCCTGGCTGACCTGAACAGAGTGGGACATATGGCGTCAGCACTCCACACCACACACACACACACACACACACACACACACACACACCACACACACACACACACACACACGCACACACACGCACACATGCACGCACGCCGGCACACAGACACACACACACACACACACACACACACACACACACACGCACGCACGCACGCACGCACGCACGCACGCACGCCACACACACACACACACACACACAACATATGTAAACACACGCGCGCGGGCACTTTCACCCTCTCTGTTTGCCTGTCTGTCTCTCTCTCTCTCTCTCTCTCTCTCTCTCTCTCTCTCTCTCTCTCTCTCTCTCTCTCTCTCTCTCTCTCTCTCTCCTCACTCCATATCAATGCCACACGACAACAGACAGACAGACAGACAGACGGACAGACAGACAGACAGACAAGGTGATGACGCCACCACGCACCAGTGTTGCCGGTGTCGACATCCAGCCTGTCGGGGTCGACCTCAATACGGTTGAGGCCATCCAAGACAGCGATGGCTCGGTTCGCCTCGCTCTTCCAGAGCATACCTCCTTGGGCGTAGACGAAGAGAGCATAGGCGGGTGGTGCCATTGCTGATCACCGTCATCTCTGGAAGTTGACCCGCTGCCACCGCAGAACAGCGGACAAAGGAAAACAGATCCAGACACGTCCTCTTTTTGTACACCCAGTTCTTATGGAGCTTTCCTTCTTTATGGAATATCTCAGAAAGGACGTGGCCGATCTTTTTGAAAATTTGTAGACGTATGGGTCACAGATGATGCCCGATTTGTTATTATACCATTATAACCGTTACTAACGGCTATAACGGGCCTTAAAGGTTTTTTTTCTTCTTTACAGAATGTCTCAGAAAGTACTGGGCCGATCTTTCTGAAAATTTTTAGATATGCTCATTATGAGTCACGGATGATGCACGATGCGTTATTTTGCCGTTATATCCATTGCTAACGGCCCATAACAGTTTTCTCTCTTTATAGAAAATCTCAGAAAGTACTTGGCCGATCTTTCTGAAAATTTGTAGGTATGTTCATCACGGGTCACATATGATGGCCGATGTTTACCAGAATAGTCGTTACTAAAGGCTATAACGGCCCAAAATGGTTTTTTTTCCTCTTTATGGAACATCTCACGCGTATTCAGGATAAACTGGGAGTACGTTTATATGCTTTGCTTCTTGTTTTGTTTTTCAATGGATAATTTATGTGTTTGCATGAATCATTGATTAATCTCTCTTTCTGGGAACTGTAGAGGGACCCAGGGAGGGAGGGAGACGGAGGGGAAGTCAGAAAA
>JADBJO010005542.1:50000-57500 GCA_016801955.1 Conus betulinus
GGGACATGTGTGGACGAAGAGAAGTGACAGGTGTAGAGAGGAGTGGGGACAGGGGGGGGGGGGGGGGGGGGGGGGGCGGGGTAAGGCAGGGGGGGGGGGGGAGCAGGTGGGAGCAAGGGAGAGGGGCGGGGGGGACAGGAAGTAAGGGGGGGGGGGGGGGGGGGGGGGGTGGGGTGGGGGGGCAGGGGGGGGGAGGGAGGGAGGGCGAAGGGAGACAGGGGGGGGGGGGGGGGGGGGGGGATCTTTACTGGTTTTCTTTCTGGGACCGGGGGGGGGGGGGGGGGGGGGGGGGGGGGGAGGAAAAGTGGGTGGGGGGAGGGAGGTCACTCACAAACAGGAGGAGGTTGTAGAGCTGTTCGTCCGCCGGTAAACGGCCTTGACATTTCACCTCCTGTGACAATTGCGCGTTACCTCTGGTCAGTTTTGTTGTCCCCTTGGTTGGGTCCAAAGTCCAAATAGTCTGCAAGACGATGGGACATCATCACGATGATTGTGGCTATTACAGTTAATATCATTAGCTGACTGCCGCCTTGTTCTAAGTTGTTCGTGTCGTTACTTGCTCGTCAGATCTTTACTGGTTTCTTTCTCATCATCACTGCGATCATATTCACCATTCTCGTTATCATCACCAAAATGACCATCATTATTGTCATCAGTCAGTTTCATCATGAACATTCTCATACAATGTGTTGGTTCTTGTTATTTGATCAGCATCTTCCCGGCATTGCCAAGGTGAGTGTTACACAAGGGTCACTCGAAGAGTCTCCAAAGGAGGATCAGATGTGGAGGTTTGAGCCCAGATCTGAAAAAGGTTTCAGGTTCTACTAATTTGTGCATGGGCTTAGACTACATTCCACCACTGCTTTGCCAGCTTCTGCTAAAAGGTTAAAGTTCTACTACTCGTGTATGGGCTTCAGACTACATTCCATCACTGTTTTGGCCGACTACTGCTAAAAGGTTTAAAGTTCTACTACTTGTGTATGGGCTTCAGACTATATTCCATCACTGTTTGGCCGACTACTGCTAAAAGGTTTAAAGTTTCTACTACTCGTGTATGGCTTCAGACTACATTCCATCACTGTTTTGGCCGACTACTGCTAAAAGGTTTAAAGTTCTACTACTCGTGTATGGGCTTCAGACTATATTCCATCACTGTTTTGGCCGACTACTGCTAAAAAGGTTTAAAGTTCTACTACTCGTGTATGGGCTTCAGACTACATTCCATCACTACTTTGGCCGACTACTGCGTCCTGCTTTAGGCACCCCTCGCGCTGTGTTCTCTGCTGGCTGACCTCTTGGCGACTTTGTGCCGATTCTGGCAGACGATGGTCACTGGGTTCGCAGTTAGAAGAAGTCTGCACGTGACTGCACGGCAGAGACAGCGTGGGTTGTGTCACGTCACCGAAGGATCCTCGCTTACATTTTCTCTCCCCTTTCTTCCCCAGGTGTACACACGCCAAAACCACATGTCGCAGGTGGAGGTGCCGCTCATTCATCTTCAAACATGATTTCTCTCGGTTAGGCTTTCATATCCTCAAGGACGTCTCTCTGTTATGCTTTCACATCCTCAAGGATGTCTCTCTGTTATGCTTTCACATCCTCAAGGATGTTTCTCTGTCATGTTTTATCATCATCAGGATTTCTCTATTATGCTCTCACATTGTCAAGGATTTCTCTTTGTTATGCCTTCACGTGATCAAGATTTCTCTTTGTCGTGATTTCTCACCATCAGGATTTCTCTCTCTTATGTTTTCGTATCACCAAGGATTTCTCTATTATGTTTTCTTATCATCAAGGATTTCTGTTTGTTCTGTTTTCTTATCATCAAAGACTTTCTGTCTGTTGTCTTTCCTTATCATCAAGGATTTCTCTCTGATATAATTTCTTATTTTCAAAGATTTCTCTCTGTTATGTTTTCTTATCATCAAAGATTTCTCTCTGTTATGTTTTCTTATCATCAAGGATTTATCTTTGTGATGTTTTATTATCATCAGGGGTTTCTCTTTGTTATGTTTTTTATTATCATCAAGGATTTCTCTCAGATAAAATTTCTTATCATCAAGAATTTCTCTCTGATAAAATTTCTTATCATTAAGGATTTCTCTCTGCCATAATTTCTTATCTTCTCTTCAAGAATATCTCTCCGTTATCTTTTGTTATTATCAAGGATTTCTCTTTGCTCTGTTTTCTTATCACCAAGGATTTTTGTTTGTTTGTTTTTTTTTTTATCATCAAAGATTCCTCTCTGTTATCTTTTCTTATCTTCAAGAATTTCTCTCTGTTATCTTTTCTTATCATTAAGAATTTCTCTCTGTTATCTTTTCTTGTCATCAAGGACTTCTCTCTGTTATCGTTTCACATCGTCAGGGGTTCATCTCTGATCTTTTCTTAACATCAAGGATTTCTCTCTGTGATCTTTTGTTATCATCAAGGATTTCTCTGTTATCTTTGCTTATCATCAACGATTTCTCTGTTATCTTTCTTCATCACCAAAGACTTCTTTCTGTATCTTTTCCTATCATCAAGGATTTCTCTCTGTTATGTTTTCTTATCATCAAGGATTTCTCTCTGATATAATCTCGTTTCATCACGGATTTCTCTCTGATATAATATCTTATCGTAAAGGATTTCTCTCTGTTCTTTTTTCTTGTCGTCGTTATCTTTTCTTATCATGAAGGATTTCTCTCTGTTATCTTTTTTTTTATCATCAAGGATCAACGTAACTTTCATCGAAAACAAAAACTCCTAGCTTTAAATGTGTTATAAATGTTGAATAACCACACAGGCTGCCCTGGTACTTCTTTTGTTTCCTAAACAAATCCTGCCTCAAAATTTGGACTGAAAGCTTGCTTACAAAGGGAAGTTACCCTATGGAATTTTAAACAGGGGCCCCGTGAGATAATCTCCCCTCGTAGTGCGTGTTGCATTGTGTGTTGTGTTGTGTTGTGTTGTGTTGTGTGTGTGTGTGTGTGTGTGTGTGTGTGTGTGTGTGTGTGTGTGTGTGTGTGTGTGTGTGTGTGCGTGCGTGCGTGCGTGCGTGGGTGCGCGCGCGCGTGTGTATGTGTGTGTGTGGTGTGTGTGTGTGTGTGTGTGTGTGTGTGTGTGTGTGTGTGTGTGGTGTGTGTGTGAGGCTGTGTTAGTCTGTGTGTCTGTCTGTGTCTGTGTTTTCTGGCACTGTGGTTAACTCACTTAGGACGGACAGTTCGTGTGTGTGTGTGTGTGTGTGTGTGTGTGTGTGTGTGTGTGTGTGTGTGTGTGTGTGTGTGTGTGTGTGTGTGTGTGTGTGTGTGTGTGTGTGTGTGTGTGTGTGTGTGTGTGTGTGTGTTTGCGTACCCGTGTGTATGCGTGTGTGTGCGTGCGTCCGTGCTTGAAAGAGAGAGAGAGAGAGAGACACAGAGAGAGAGAGAGAGAGAGAGAGAGAGAGAGAGAGAGAGAGAGAGAGAGAGAGAGAGAGAGAGAGAGAGAGAGAGAGTATAGCATGTATCAAAGTACCAGACACAGATTACAACACAACAACAGCAACAACGATAACGACAACGACAACAACAACAACAGTGTCAACGCCAACCACAACAAATGGTGAAAAAGAGACAAGTCGACTGAAGCGCAGTACTCACGTTCGCTTCTTGTCCTGTAAACAGAAATCAGATGAAAAAAAAAAAAAAAAATAAAAGCAATGATAGTCACCATCATTTCACCACGCAAAGATCTCATGACATTTACGTCACATCACTCAACATGTGTGTTATTTATTGCATCGTACTCAACTTCTTTTCAATCGATTGTAAACGACCCCCCCCCCCTCCCCCTCCCTCCGCCTTCCGCCCAACGAAATAAACCAAACTTATTACATTAACTTTGTCATAGAATTAATGGCACAAATCTAGAAGAAACCCAAAGAATGCAATAACAAAAAAAAATAATTCAAGTACTTTCAACAGTTCCGTAAACGTTACTGTGTAAAAACAAACCAGTTACCTGCACAGGTAGCGGTATGGTTTGTTTATATTGCTGTTTATTGCGCTGCTACAAACTCCTGAGTTACAGCGTGGTATCCCACCACCCTTCACCCTTTCTCTCTCTCCCCCCCCCCCCCCCCCCCGTCATTCCTTCGTGCTTCGTTGCCGCTGCCCCCTTCAGAGATAACTGGATCTACGGGTATTGGCGTGTGCCTTTTGCCTACACCGACTCAACTTCAGCCTCCCCCCACCCCCATATAATACCACCACCTCCACCTCCTAACCCTGTATTCCCCCTATCTCCCCTCCTTTCTTTTCTGCATCCAAAACTTCGCCATTTCTTACATGCTCTCTCTCTCTCTCTCTCCTCTCTCTCTCTCTCTCTCTCTCTCTCTCTCTCTCTCTCTCTCTCCCATATATATATATATATATATATATATATATTATATATATATATCTATATATATATATATATATATATATATATATATATCATCATATATTTCATTGTCTAGTTTGTTTTTTCCTGCTCTTTCTATTGCTTTCTCGATCTCCATCCCCCCTCCCTCCCCCCGCTTCTCCTCCTCCTCTTCCTGTTCTTTTCCTTCTTCTCTCTTTCCATCTCTTCTTTTAAGACTCTCTCTCTCTCTCTCTCTCTCTCTCCTCTCTCTCTCTCTCTCTCACTCCACTCCACCACCTCCTCCTCTCCCCCCTGTTTTTAGGCACGTGTTCACCATTGTATGTCTGGTGGTCTAAACTATACTTTCACGATCCCCATGTACACGCGTGTTCTTGAAATCTGGGAGGTATTTTCAGCATGGATTCCTACGTCACAAAGGGGATTTTGACGTCAGAAGACCAGAACTTGCAATTTGAAATGTCTTACGTCACAGCACACACCATCATCGATATGACGTTGTGCGTGACGGAAAACAAGTCAGTGTGTAGACTGTGATGACGTGTGGTAGTGCTGTGCAATGCCCTCACTGTGACCTACACGTCACTGAGCATCCTCACCATCTCCCAGTTCCTTCCTTCTGTTCCCCTGCCCTCACCACCGACCTCACCACCGACCTCACCACACCACCACCACCACCACCACCACCACCATCTCCACCAACAACATCACTACCATCACCACCACCAACCATCATCACCCCCGCCATCATCACCCCTCGCTATCATCACAACTATCGTCGCCACAACCACCACCACCACACCACCACCACCACCACCACCACCACCACACATCATCATCATCATCATAAGCAGCAGCAGCAGCAGCAGCAGTAGCAGCTGCAAAAACAGCACGATTTAACATCACAGTCTCATCCAGATGTAAACAAGCTGAACAGAAAAAAAAGAAAGGCAAGAGAAAGAAAAAAGAATGACAGAAACAAGAGAGAGAGAGAGAGAGAGAGAGAGAGAGAGAGAGGAGAGAGAGAGAGAGAGAGAGAGAGAGAGAGAGAGAGAGAGGAGTGTACTTACTGGCGAACCAAACGGTATCGTCCGAAGTGTCCTGTCGACATTCCTTGTAGGCATATAAACAGGTGCACACAGTACACGATACTACCTCTGAAAATAGACGACAAAGGATTATTTTTCCTCTCTCCTCTACCTCTCGCCCTCCCCTCCTCCTCTGTCTGTCTCTCTGTTTCTCTCTGTTCATTCTCTCTTCTCCTCTCAATCGTCTCTGTCTGTCTGTCTGTCTGTCTGTCTGTCTGTCTGTCTCTCTCTCTCTCTCTCTCTCTCTCTCTCTCTCTCTCTCTCCCTCCCTCCTCTCTCTTCTCTCCCTGTCTCTGTCCTCTCTGTCTCTCTGTCTGTCTGTCTGTCTGTCTGTCTCTCTCTCTCTCTCTCCTCTCTCTCTCTCTCTCTCTCTCTCTCTCTCTCTCCCTCTCTCTCCATCTCCCCTTATACCCGCATTCTAATCATGTCAAAATTCTGTTCCCAAAACCCAGGTATACTTATCCTTCTTTCCAAACTACTGAAACACTACGAAGAACCAGAAAGTTTGATGATAAAAGCAAAGTATGTACACAGGACAAAAATATCGTTTGACGAAGCGACTGCATGCTAGAGTCTGTTACTGCAATCATCAGGATGCCACCGAGTGTACCTGAGCATCGTGTCTGCCGCACCAGGGTTTTTTTTTTTTTTTTTTTTTTAAATTAAAGTTCTACCTGTACAGAAATTGATCTGTACTCAGCAGTGACTTTTAATGAAATTCAATGAGTTTTTGTTACTTCTTGCAGGAAATTCGTCGCCGTTAGTGTTCACGGCTAGTGAGTATGTACCCGTTAGTGTTCACGGCTAGTGAGTATGTACCCGTTAGTGTTCACGGCTAGTGAGTATATACCCGTTAGTGTTCACGGCTAGTGAGTATGTACCCGTTAGTGTTCACGGCTAGTGAGAATGTACCCGTTAGTGTTCACGGCTAGTGAGAATGTACCCGTTAGTGTTCACGGCTAGTATGTACCCGTTAGTGTTCACACGGAGTATGTACCCGTTAGTGTGTCACGGCCGTTAGTGTTCACGGCTAGTGAGTATGTACCCGTTAGTGTTCACGGCTAGTATGCACCCGTTAGTGTTCACGGCTAGTGAGTATGTACCCGTTAGTGTTCACGGCTAGTGAGTATGTACCCGTTAGTGTTCACGGCTAGTATGTACCCGTTAGTGTTCACGGCTAGTGAGTATGTACCCGTTAGTGTTCACGGCTAGTGAGTATGTACCCGTTAGTGTTCACGGCTAGTGTTAGTATGTACCCGTTAGTGTTCACGGCTAGTGAGTATGTACCCGTTAGTGTTCACGGCTAGTATGTAGAATGTACCCGTTAGTGTTCACGGCTAGTGAGTATGTACCCGTTAGTGTTCACGGCTAGTGAGTATGTACCCGTTAGTGTTCACGGCTAGTGAGTATGTACCACGTTAGTGTTCACGGCTAGTGAGTATGTACCCGTTAGTGTTCACGGCTAGTGAGAATGTACCCGTTAGTGTTCACGGCTAGTGAGTATGTACCGTTAGTGTTCACGGCTAGTGAGAATGTACCCGTTAGTATTCACGGCTAGTGAGAATGTACCTAGGAAATATCTTCAGGGACTATGGTCAAGTATAACAATGGGAAGTAAATCTCTCTCTTCCCCCCCTCTCTTTCTTTCTCAGACAGAATAGATACCTCTCTCTCTCTCTCTCTCTCTCTCTCTCTCTCTCTCTCTCTCTCTCTCTCTCTCTCTCTCTCTCTTCCCCCGTCCCTCTCTCTCTCTCTCTCTGTCATTCTGTATCTCTCTCCGCCTGTCTGTCTGCATCTCTCTCTCGCTCTCACTCACTCACTCACTCACTCACTCACTCTCTCTCTCTCTCTCTCTCTCTCTCTCTCTCTCTCTCTCTCTCTCTCTCTCTCTCACACATTTTCACCACTGTAGAAGTTCCAGAATTGAACAGACCTGTTTCGGGGGGGGGGGGGGGGGGGGGGAAAAAAATCAGGGGAAAATGACGCCTGTCTTTCTACTGCAAACAGAGTTACCTTTTCTAGGTTTATGGATCAT
>JADBJO010005542.1:90000-100000 GCA_016801955.1 Conus betulinus
ATATTTCACCTGCTGTTCAAGTTTCTGATTCCGTTACCGCTAAACTGTCGGTGTGGAATTGAGCTGCTTGTAAAAAAAAAACTGACTAGATATATTACACATATTACAGTTGAATATGATAACTGTTTAGTTCTCAAGATATCGAAACTACCAGCGGTTTTTTTCATCTGACTGGGGTTTGTTTGTTTTTTGATTGATCTGTATACCCCACCTTCAAATAGTGTCTATTATGCTGAAACTGAAATTGATAATGGTTCAATGTTGTTTATGGACAACTGTATTGCTGAAATTTGAAGAATGTGACGAACTACCTATCATTGTTTTTTTAGATTTGAATGCCAGAAAAGGCGATGGTAATGTTTCTGACTTCTCCACAGACGACTTTATTGGTGAAGATGCAGAGGATTCAAAGCTGTGTGGTAGATATTGTAGGGAGTCATAGGATGGTGTTACAGATGAATGAGGTAAACATTTACATATGTCACCAATATAACCTAATTATAATGAATGGACTTGTTTAGGGTGATGAGGGCCATACCTGGATCAAAACATGCCTGTAGAGATGTTTCTTGAAGTACCCAAGGCCACGGCCATTGAATCGAAACCCACTTCACGATAAGTCAAGTTACTAAGTTTGTGTGGAATGATATAAAAAGAAAAATGATTATTGTGCGATGTTTAATGACGGTGATGTTAAGAAACTACTTCGAGGTGCTAGTAATTTATTAGATTTTGATATTGTTGCATCATTAGCTTCATTCAATGGTGGTGTCAAGATGGCTGGAAACTGTATGTTAAAGACGTGTAGGAAACAAACAGCATCAGACAAAAGCCATGGTTTGACAGAGAATGTGCAGAAAAAAGACGTGAAGTACGAAACGCTTTACGAACATTTCACAGAGCTTGCGACAATATTGTTAACAAATGATGCTGATAATGATAGTAAAAAAAGCTGCAAATGACATTTTTACAGATATATGTATGTAGTTTTAAGGAAACAGTATAAAAAGATCTGCTTATCGCTGAGAGGTCCAAACACAAACGCTGTATTTTAGATAGGCTTAGTGAATAGTGGAGTCGATCCTAAACGTTTGGGGGGCACTGTTAGATTGTTAAACGTGTTCTTATACCTAAAGAATTGCAGCAAAATTCGATCCCTTCTGATGAATGGTTTGATCATTTCATGATGGTTTTTCATAGTGATCTATTGAACGATACTGATTTCAACAAATTTTGAAGATACTTTTCAAACTAACTTGCCTTTAGATATAAACTTGGACTGGGTCCCCACAGGACAGAGCGATAGAGCAATGGGAAATTGAGGATGCTGTAAAAGCTTTGAAATATGGAAAAGCATCTGGTTCCGATGGATTAAGTGGCGAATTTGATAAAAAACTCACCTCAAGATGTCATTTCATTTTGAACTCAATACTTCAATAAACTGTTTGATTCTGGTAGTCTTCCAAACAGTGGCTCAGTCTATTATTCTACATGTGTATTAAAAAAGGGTGATCCAGATTGTCTCTCTCTCATTCCGTGTGGTGCGGTGTGTGTATGTGTGTGTGTGTGTGTGTGTGTGTGTGTGTGTGTGTGTGTGTGTGTGAATTTCTATATCTATATATCACTTTATAATCTCTCTTTTCAATCTATCTATCTACAGACAGGAAGGGAGACCGCTCTGACCTCTGATCTTTGAAACTGAAAATTTGAATTAAGACCCCATGGACCCTTGTCATCGTGAGTGATCATAAACCCAACAGCAATTCACAGCTGGACGACTACAGACGTTTAGCGTGCAGATTCAGTGACAAGGCATAAATAACACACAGGACGTAAATGTCACCTGCGTTTTCATTCAAGTACATTCAAGTACATTTTTGCGTAGTTTCAAAAGTGTTTTTTTTAAATGTTACATAGCCAGACGAATGATCAATGGCGTGTTTTAATACTAGAATGATGGCGAGTTTGACCCGCGAAGGTTGATTGTAATATTTATTAGGAGAGTATTTTTCGCTTAAATCCTGATATTGTAAAAAAATGTGTGAAAGAATCTTGGTCTCCATATGAGAATCACAAAATGCACATAGAAAATGATTTTTGGTGGTATTTTCGCGGATACGTAGCTTCTGCACTTTTCGTTGTGAGAACCTAAATGTCATGTAATCGAAGTGATTGAAACTCGCAAATAATTGATTTCGATCAGTTTAGCTGATACATCAGTTCACTCTTGAACGTTTGACACAGCTGGAAGTATTCACTTCCATCCATGCCATGAGACCATTTGAGAGAGAGAGAGAGAGAGAGAGAGAGAGAGAGAGAGAGAGAGAGAGAATGAGAAACCAATCTTATCTCTGCTTCAGCCCCTTATCTCTTTAAATAATTCGATTTCGATGCAACCATGATGAACGTTATCTTAAATGGCGACAAATCAATTTGTTTTTCTAATAATGCAGGTTTTTTTTTTTTTTTTTTTTTTTTTCGGGGATTTTGAACATTCACTATTATTAGTAACTTCTATGATTGATCTATTATATGACCATTGTTCTCACCCGTAGTGAGCTAAACGTTTTCTATCTTTCCATTTTACTCCACACTCTCTTCTCTCTCTCCCTCGTATCTGCATGCATGAACACATGAGTCAAACTATGTCCTTCATCTATTGTTATCAACGTTTCGGTGGTTAAATGCTCACCCGAGACTTTTAAAGTCATACCCACATTTGTTCGGTCCAGACCGTGAAACCAGTCCACCATTTATTTTGTACTGAAGACTTCTTTGTCGTTTTTTTTTCTCTCTCCCCCTTGAGTCTCTAGCTGTTATCTGGCCCCTGTTTGTCTGAAGTCTCAACAACCTTGAGGGGGACAAGTGTCCCGAGCAATCGATTGGCAAGGGAGATTACAGGATTAGGCGAATGGTGTATATTTTGACAACACAACACAACACACACACACACACACACATATTCAGATTCAGATAATTTAATCATTTAAATTGCCATAGCCCCAAATGAAAGGGGCGATAACAATATTACACGAAAATTATCATAAAGTCAGCAGTACCACGAGTCCTTACAATTACAAGATGCAGTCAGTCACGAAAACAACGTTTTCTCTTAGCAATGTTTCTCTTAACTGGAAAGCTTTATATACATAGAGAGCTAAACTGCGAGTCACACTCTCTTTTCTGATGACATCAGCAAGGAAAAACGAAACATACATGGCCGGTTATGAAATTTTGTATGTTGTAGGTATCGGAGATTACTATAAGCCGGGCACTGCAGGACAAAATGAACTTCATCTTCGACTGACTCTTTACAAAGGGGACAGAACAATTCATTGTAACTCGCATTTTTGTACCGATTAGCATATACCTTAATATCAGAGCGTCCAAATCTAAATCTAGTGAAAGTAAATCGTAAGTGTGTGTTCATACTAAACAAAAGGCAATTCTTAACTAAATGTGAGGAACTGTACACTTTGTACACATCAAATCTGTTACTTGATTGAATGTGACTTTCCCACGCTTGCCATCTACTGTCGATCGATCTTGGCGACTTGTTTGGATAAACTTACGTTCTTCTCCTACTCCTTGGTATATCCATGCATATCCTAATCCCAGTTCACTCAAACAGACACGGACATTTGAAACCCAATTACTTTTGCCCCTTGAGTCGAGATCAATTAGTGTATTGTACGCTTTTTCGTCGTATTCTGTAATTAGTCATGTTTAATATCTTAAAACCAGTAGCGGATACTTTCAACTGCAGATTATATATATAATATATATATATATATATATATATATATATATATATATATATATTGTTAAACCTTTGATTAAAATGTAAATGCTTTTAGCATTTACATTTTAATCAAAGGTTTAACAGATGCCGCTCCCAACCCGGTTGAGCACTTTTTAAAAGTTATTGTTGGTTAGCAACACAAATTATATATATATATATATATATATATATATTTTTTTTTTGATACCTATTTGGTTCTCCGTATATTAAATCATTTTGCGTTCTAAGTTCTACACTTAAGAACCGTTTAAATTCGGTCAAATGAACCGATTCACAATGAACCACAACATTCTTATCTAAACCCCATAGCTCCGAACCATACTACACAATGGGGTTGAGAGAGAGAGAGAGAGAGAGAGAGAGAGAGAGAGAGAGAGAGGAGAGAGAGAGACGCACACACGCATACACGCACACCACACCACACGCACTCCTCCCCCCCCCCCCCCCCCCCCCCCCCCCCCCCCCCCCCCCCCCCAACACACACACGCGCACACACGCGCGCGCTCATCTTCAATACAAAAGATGATCGCAGTCTCTACGACCATGAGGTCAGACATAACTTTTTGTCATAATTATCTCCTGCATTTATCCTCCCCCCCCCCCCCCCCCCCCCCCCCCCCCTCCGTCCCCTCGGTACTGCAAATAATAGAGTGTTCTGATTGGTCTTTTGCCGAGCGCACAATCCAAGCTGACATGAGCGTGCCCCTGGAACTCTAATTCATGCCCTTACTTGGGTATTCAACTCCGCGCAAAGGGAAGTAATTCACGCGCTATTGCACAAGGATCAAACGCAAACGACCCCCCCCCCCCCCCCCAAACTTTTCGGGTTTGTCTTTTGTCTGTACGTCCGGATCGACTGTTCCTTAATGCGTCCAAGACAATAGAAGCACTCTTTTCGAATGAGCTATTCATGGTATCGGATCTTGATGATACATGATATGGGGGGAGGGTAGTTTATTCATTTGAACAGTCCTGCAAACGCTGTTTCCATAAGAGGGTTCTTTGCCAAAGCACGCCACTGTTTATTGGCCGTTTTCTTTTTTCTTTTTCAGCACTTCCATGACCAACGCATGTCATTGTATTCCATTAGTGAATGTCGCTCCGCCAGACGCCTGCAAGCACTCGCAAGTACTCCACTCACCGACACTAGAGCAAACAGAGACCCGGACACAAGCTGAAGTGTCCAGTATGATACGTCAACGGGCTTTTATGTACAATTGAACTGAAAAAAGGCGAAAAAAAGAAGAAGAAAGAAAGAAAAAAAAAAAACCCTCGCGGGAAAATGGTGATGAATAGAGGTATTTGAAGTACTTAAAGAAAAAAAAAAAGGGGGGGGGGGGGGGGGGGGGCTAAGAAAGAAAAGGAAGTTGCAACTATAACTAAAGCATTTAAAAGAAAAACCACCAATATCACTGTACTCTCAAGAAAGCATTCCATCGTTTTTTGTTTACCTAGTCCTTCAGCTCTGGAACCACTTCATGATAATAATCTATTAATTAACATTTGCAGGACTTTGACCAGTGAATACCAGTGTTTTAGGTCACTTTATAATATTAATCTATTAATCAACATTGCAGGACTTTGACCAGGGTATACCAGCGTCATTAGGTCACTTTATAATATTAATCTATTAATTAACATTGCAGCACTTTGACCAGGGTATACCAGCGTCATTAGGTCACTTTATAATATCAATCTATTAATTAACATTGCAGCACTTTGACCAGGGTATACCAGCGTCATTAGGTCACTTTATAATATCAATCTATTAATTAACATTGCAGCACTTTGACCAGGGTATACCAGTGTCATTAGGTCACTTTATAATATCAATCTATGAATTAACGTCGCAGCACTTTGACCAGTGTATACAAGCGTCATTAGGTGGTATCCCAACTCAGCTTTCTGTATTGACCTCTGCCATTTGTGTATGAACTGTCACACACCCTTGGGAAAAAATGTGTTTGTGCGCACTTTGATTTTTCGCGTTGAAAACTCAGTTTTACAGGTTGCTTGCATGGTGCTTTTTCTTCTTCCTTTTTTCTCTCTCTCTTTTTTTTTTCTACAAGAGTGATGAACATACAAATTTTCAGAAAGATCGGCCAAGTACTTCCTGAGATTTTCCCTAATGAAGAAAACCATTATGGGCCCTTAGTAATGGCTATAACGGTAAACGTAAACATCGAGCATCATCCGTGACCCATAATGAGCATACCTACAAATTTTCAGAAATATCGGCCTCATACTTTCTAAGATATTCCATTTAAAAAGAAGAACCGTTATAGCCGTTAACAAAACTATTGAAAGCGCCTGACTACCTCACAGGAATTTCAAAGATGAAAGGCCCCCCCCCCCCCCCCCCCCCCCCAAAATTTAGAAAATAAGAGCCCCTGAAATATTCTAAAAAGTAAGTGTTCACACTGTGAAAGGTTGTCATTTAATGTAGAGCTTATATTGTTTGGCACTGATGAGAAAACAAAAAACAGATGATATGCTAGACTTAATCATTTTAATGGGAAAAATATTTCATATACAAATGTAGAATTAATAAGATGAAACCTAACCTAATAATGTTTCTAAAGGAACTATGTTACAGACATAAAATTGAGAAACATATGTACTCGATGGAGATGAACTATGCAGAATACGGGACAAAATGGTTTCCATATTTAACATTAATACACGAGTAATGTTAATAATCCATAGAATGTAATTCCCTTCGTTTTTGCGTGTTGTCCGCGACCTGGGAAGTAAATGAAACAATGTGACTGAAAATGTTTGTGTAACGCATTTTCTCTACGTTTATGTCATGATGTATCTATGAGGACACTAGGTGACATGCTACATGACTTTGTTTGATGGTTGTAAATACTGTCGCTGTTGTCCAGTGAAATACTTTCTTTATGTGTGCCTATTAAAAAAAAAAAAAAAAGAATGGGGAAGTGAGATCTGCCTATCCAACCGCTGCACCCCGATTCTTCAAGAATTCTGGACACACACACACACACACACACACACACACACACACACCGCTTTGATGAAAATGTGGAAGTGGAGGTCCCCTCCCTTTCCCCCTTCGCTTTTCTAAGATTCACTGGGGGAAAAAAAACATCCAAAACTGCAGCTATGCTTTCGTTATTATTCTGCCAGTTCAGGTTCCCCCTCTTTCCCCCTCCCCCACCCTGTCCCCCACGCTCCCACGCCCCGCTTGTCCAGCCTTCCCCTCCCTGCTAAATATCTCCCGATGGCACTGAAGGCTAATACGGTAAAACAAGCGTCCAGGTGTGTGAATAAACTGTATGGGACACACAGACCTTGTGTTTCAGAGAAAAAAGGGCGTAGTCTTTCGCTCAGTGAGGGAATCTGTGTGTGTGTGTGTGTGTGTGTGTGTGGATGGTCTCTCCTTGTGGGTATATGTGGGATGGTCTCCCTTGCCATCTGTAGCCGGTCAGGGGGGAGAACTGCTGGGTCTGTCCTGTAATGGAGAACCCTCACAGCGTTGGGTGCTTTTATTCCCCTGGGTAACCTGAGCTCACACAAAGCCCAAGAGATCACCATCACCGCCACCTCACACACACACACACACACACACACACACGCTGGCGCGCGCGCGCGCGCGCACGCACACACACACACACCACACACCACACACACACCACACCACACCCGCATGCATACATACGTACACTGACATACACATACATAAACACACACACACACACACACACCACACACACACACACACACACACACTCCTTAACTTGGTAGAGCACAGAGTTGTAGTCAATCCTCACAACTTAGTCCTGTCACGATCCAGACAGCACCGGATTTTACTCTTTGTTTCTTCTCCACCACCACCCCCCTCCCCATTCTCCGACTTTCCACCCCCACTCCTCCACCTGGTGTAACACCTGCGGTACCTACTTCTTAACTAAAGCACGAGCAGCTAGTAAAGGGGGGGGGGGGGGGGGGGGGGGGGGGGGGGGGGGGGGGCCGGAGGGGTACACAATGGTGAAGTTTAATGACTTGAAGCTCAGAAGCTGGGTGGGCAGCTGGAAAGCGAATTGAGAGAATCTGGGACTTCAAACTGGGACAGGTGGTGACATTAAAGTATATGTAGGCCGGGTGTATGTGCGTGAGCGCGCGCGCGCGCGCGCGTATGTGGAGAGAGAGAGAGAGAGAGAGAGAGAGAGAGAGAGAGAGAGAGAGAGAGAGAGAGAGAGAGAGATTTGTTTATTCATATAGGCCTCAGCCCCTCACGAAGGGATAAACGTACAGATACACAGATGAGAGAGAGAGAGAGAGAGAGAGAGAGAGAGAGAGAGAGAGAGAGAGAGAGAGAGAGAGAGAGAAAGATCTTCAGTTCCAAAACCGGGCGGGTGGCTTCACTCAAGAATCAGAGCGTCTGCCTGGCTGTGAGAGATTCTGCTAACCTCCCTCCACCTTCCTCCGACCTCTGTCCATCACCTACCCCTCCATCATCTCTCTCTTACAAGAGAACCGACCTCACTCATCTCTCAGTTTTAATTCCAGAGCAAGATTTCTCCTGCGACAGCTTCCCCCCCCCCCCCTCCCCTCCCACCCCATCCCTCTCGCGCACACCACCTTCCACATATCTCACACACACACACACACAAAGCTGGCTATCTTTTCAACCACTGCTCCAGGCGTTGCGCTGGTGCTGGTGTGTTTTACTACCGCCGGCGACTAACTACATGTGAATGTCGTCAAACAATTACGTTCTTCTTCACAACATGGTTTGCTACCCTAAGCAGGAAGCTGTGAGAACATAAAATTGTGCAGAGAGTTTCAGCGAACGATGGGTTAACGAAGACACGCCTGAATGGGCATGGTCACCTGCACTTTCACATACGCACATGTGTGGAAAGAGCACGTGCGTTTTTAACATGCGCGAGTGGGTGCGGGGGTTGTCTTGGAGTATCAGGAGAAGAGAGGGGGTTTAAAAAAAAAAGAACAAACTGAAGATGATCAGGAGGATGAAGAGAGCTAAGCAAAGATGAAGTTTTAGGGGAAAAAAAGAAGAGGACTAGGAAAAAAAAGAGAATGAGGGGGAGGACAAAGGTTACGAAGAGAAAGGGGGGTTAGGAAAAGGCGAAGCATCAAGAAAAGAAGTATCAGGAGAAGATGGAGGAGGAGGAGGATTTAGCGACAGGGACAGGGACAGACGGAGGTTAGGGGGGGGAAAATGATATTAGGAGGAGGAGGGCGGCTAGGAAAGCAGGGTAGCCGAGGACAAAGTGACGCAACAAGAAAAGGTCATGAGGAGGATTAAGAACGATTAAGAATTGAAGGAAGCATTACGAAAGAGAAAGGAGAGAGGTTAAGAGAAAGGGAAGGCTTAGGAAAACGGAGAGAGGTTAAGAGAAAGAGAAGGCTCAGGGAAGGGAGAAAGGGTAAGGGAAAGAAAGAGAAGGCTTAGGAAAGGGAGAAAGGGTAAGGGGAAAGAGAAGGCTTAGGGAAAGGGAGAAGGGTAAGGGTAAAAGAAGAGAAGCTTAGGGAAGGGAGAAAGGTTAAGAGAAAGAGAAGGCTCAGGGAAGGGAGAAAGGTTTAAGGTAAAGAGAAGGCTCAGGAAAGGGAGAAAGGGTAAGGGAAAGAGAAGGCTTAGGGAAGGGAGAAAAGGGTAAGGGAAAGAGAAGGCTTAGGGAAGGGAGAAAGGGTAAGGGAAAGAGAAGGCTTAGGAAAGGGAGAAAGGGTAAGGGAAAAGAGAAGGCTTAGGAAAAGGGAGGAAAGGTTAGGGAAAGAGAAGGCTTAGGAAAAGGGAGAAAGGGTAAGGGAAAGAGAAGGCTTAGGAAAGGGAGAAAGGGTAAGGGAAAGAGAAGGCTTAGGAAAGGGAGAAAGGGTAAGGGAAAGAGAAGGCTTAGGGAAGGGAGAAAGGGTAAGGGAAAAGAAGGCTTAGGAAGGGAGAAAGGGTAAGGGAAGAGAAGGCTTAGGAAAGGAGAGAAAGGGGTAAAGGGAAAGAGAAGGCTTAGGAAGGGAGAAAGGGTAAGGGAAAGAGAAGGCTTAGGAAGGGAGAAAGGGTAAGGAAAAGAGAAGGCTCGGGGAAAAGGGAGAAACCAAAAGGAAAGAAAGAGAAGGCTTAGGGAAGGGGAGAAAGGGTAAGGGAAAGAGAAAGTTTAGGGAAGGGAGAAAGGGTAAGGGAAAGAGAAGGCTTAGGAAAGGGAGAAAGGTTTAAGAGAA
>JADBJO010005542.1:102500-105000 GCA_016801955.1 Conus betulinus
GACAAGACACACCATTCAGAGAGAGAGAGAGAGAGAGAGAGAGAGGTGGGGGGTGGGGGTGTGACCAATGAACTAAAGGCAAACACAAGGAGGCGTGACACCACACACACGCGCTGATCTGGCAGTTAAATCTTCCTACCTGCCGGTGCGCGTGTTCCGAGGTGTCTCCTTCGCTTCTTCCACCCTGTAAATTCAACCCCTGGTGTGCGATGACAACAGCAAGCCCTGTAAGCTCAGCAACAGGAAAAATACCGACGGCTGTTCAAACCGATTGCGTTCGGCGAATCACTCACCAAACCTGGATGATCTCACGAAAGAAATGAACAAAGAAAATTGAAGACGAAGTTTCGAGAGTCTAGCTCCTGTTCTACTTCTTTTCGTTCATATCCACGTCCCATACAAATCATACGTGTCATGTTTAAAGAATCTAGCGTCAATTAGCTTCAGTCAGTCTTTTAGTTTCCTGTGTGCCCCAAATGAAGTCACGCCCTAGCTGGTACGAAGAGCTTAAAGAATTTGTCTTCTCCGGATATCACCGAGTTGACAGAGTTGTTGGCTCCTGTCCCATTGGCGTCTAGCACAAACTAGTCTTCATCGCTTTGAGTATTAGCATGTGTCGATGCGGTGCCAGATATGTAGACCTCCCGGTCCCCCTCTGTCCTGGGATGTTTATCACTGAATGCCATGTCGTGTTTTTGTCGGGGTTAGTTCAAAGTAAGGGCAGAGAGAGAGAGAGAGAGAGAGAGAGAGAGAGAGAGAGAGAGAGAGAGATTCAGCATGTTAAAGAAACGGTATAAAGGAAAGCAGAGTCCATTCATCTTCTTCCACCTTAGACCTTCCCTGAAATGAATCAAGTACCTCTACCTCTTTGCTGCTAGGTGGGCAGAGTGGACCCCCTTCCCCCCTCCCCCTCAAACAACCAAAACCAAACCAAAACAAACCAAAGGAAAATAACACAAAACAAGACAAGAAAAAATCCGACCCTACAGAGGGTTCAAACCCCGACGCTCAGCTCCCCAGGTAAACGTGCTAACCATTTAACCACTGGTCCCTCTAAAACGGCGGCGTGCACATCAAAGTTGAATGTGGCGAGATAGCTAAATGAGCAGCCAGCTGAATACGATGAAAACTACCAACAGACCAATCTGCCACTTTGTGGCATGTTTTTTTTCGTTTGTCTTTCAGGAGATTCGTTTGCTTGCTTTAAAACATGACTGGAACCTAACACAAAAGTCAAGAAATAGATTTCAAAAAGGTAAGTGTGTGATGTCAAATCTCAGTTTTTCAGACGCTGGGAAGTATCCGCAAATAAAATTCAACAATAGCCAACATCTGATATCAATTTTTCCTCTGTGACGAAAGAAAGAGATACATCCGAAGGTGTGGGTGTAAGTCACAAAAGTACTGTCTTCAACCGCCGAACAAACCAACAGGGAGCAATCCTGCACCACCTTTGGAAGCCTGCGCTGTGTTCACATAGGGTGCAGGCACGCATAGGGCATTCCATTCAAATTCTGTCCTCTGTGACGAAAGATGAGCACTAGCGGAGACGAAGACTCACCCACCTGACCACATTCCAGATGTCCGTCTCTGTCAATTGACATCCTGGTCTGGGACCTGGCTCAACTCACTGGAGTACCTTTAACCACAGGGTACTTCCAGCATTGTTTCATAGCTTCCTTTCATGGAATTGCTTGTCCCCTACCCTCATTTTTCATTCTCCATTTCTTTCTTTCGTTCTGCGTACGCAGGCTGATACTCGCGCGGACACTCCCTGTACGGACAGACAGTGGAGTTGTGAGTGTATGACCGTTTTGTTTTTTTTTTATTCCGTCATTAAGGCAGCAAAACTCCATCTTCGGGGAAGGTGCATGCTATGTGTAACGTGTCATCCATACCAACGGCCAAACTAGCCTTCTCTTCCGAACGTTGGTGATGGGGTTTTACGTGTGTGCAAGATGTTCTGCGTGCGTTCACACACGGAACCTTGGTTTATAGTCTCATTCGAAGGACTGTAAGGGAAATGAAATCAGAACCAATGTTAACTCTGAGGGAAAAATCCACTTGTACCGAAACGGCCCGGCGCAGATGCGAACCCGCAACCCCAGGATCACCCGAGTCCGGCGCTCTACCAACTGAGCTATTCCGGCCCCCCATTTCCCACATCCATGTTGCGCCCAGTTTGTGGAGAGAAGTGATTGCTCCTCCTTCGTTTTCATGGTCCTGCACGTTGTGTATCTGGTCTGAAGAAGACCCAACAGGTCGAAACGTGTCGTGTTTTTGTCTTGTGATTGTTTGTCTTTTTCGTGCGGCCGAAGAGTACATTTTCCTTTACGTCCCTGCTCTAATTGTTCTCTCTTCCCTTTTCCTTGACACTCCGTCTCCTTCTTTCTCTCCTCCCCCCCCCCATCTCTCTCTCTCTCTCTCTGTCTGTCTGTCTGTCTGTCTGCGAGCTGTCTCTCACTCTCTCTGTCTCCTTCTCTCTCTCTCTCTCCTCTCT
>JADBJO010005542.1:110000-112500 GCA_016801955.1 Conus betulinus
ATACAAGATGCCCCCTCTCAAGGCCTTCATGGATGACACTACAGTGATTTCATCCAGAGAAGACGAGACACGTCACGTGCTGGAGAGGCTGGACGACATAGTTGCCTCATCCAGAATGAAGTTCAAGCCAAAGAAATCACGGAGTCTCTCACTGAGGAAAGGAAAAGTGGCCAGATCTGTGGTCTTCAGTGTTGCCAACCAGACCATTCTAACAGTAACAGAAGAGCCAGTCAAGAGCCTTGGAAGATGGTATGATAATACGCTGAAAATCACAAAGAGCAAAAGAAACCAAACAGATGTCGGAAGAAGGCTTGGAGAGACCATTGACCAGTGTGGGCTCCCTGGCAATTACAAGGTCTGGTGTCTGCAGTTCATGCTGATACCAAAGCTCCTATGGCCTCTGATGATATACGACATCTGCACCATGGAGGCAATGGAATCCAAAATCAACAAGTTCACAAGGAAATGGCTTGGTGTCCCACCCTGTCTGACTGACATAGCGCTATACTGTCGCCAAGCAAAGCTGAAACTACCACTGAAATCCATCTGGAGGACTACAAAGCAGGGAAGATCAGACTTCAAAGCATGCTGGAGGACTCAGGAGACAAGGTGGTTGAAGCAATCAAGCCCCAGCTGAAGACAGGCAGAAAATGGAAAGTTCAAGAGGCGATGGATTCTGCAAAAGAAAGTCTCAAGATCAGAGAAATAACAGGACACACACAGACCAACAGACAAGGACTGGGGGTGACCAAAACTGAATGGTGGTCAAAGGCCAAAGGAAAAGCCAAAAGAGACATGATGATTCAGGAGATGAGAAAAGAAGAAGACCAACAAAAGACTCAAAAAAGCAGTCCAGCAGAGCCAGCAAGGGGGCATGGACAACGTGGGAGAATGCACTCCAAAGAAGTCTCACTTGGAAGACATTTGGCACATGGCCCCTCTCAGGATCAGCTTCATTCTCAGATCTGCATATGACCTTCTGCCTTCAAATGCAAACCTGGTGAAGTGGGGAAAAAACAGACGATCCTTCATGCCCCCTTTGCCATGAAAAACAAACAGTGGAGCATGTCCTAAGCTCATGTAAAGTAGCCCTGGCTCAAGGAAGGTACACATGGAGGCACAACCAAGTGCTCAAAGAGATTGTACAAGTAGTCTGGGCTAGTACCAACACCACAAAAGGGAAAATCAGGACTCCAAAAGCACCCGCAACATTCTCACGGCAGGAGGCAGCGAATCATGGCCAAGAACAACAGTGCCACTCGGAACATGCAGGCAGAGTCTGCTGGACGGGGCAGATGACTGGGAGTGCACAGCAGACCTCCCAGAATGGAATAGTCACCCAGAGATTATCAGCAAGAGTGGCATGAGACCAGACATAGTATTACACTCTCAGTCAACCAAGCAGCTGATCATGATCGAGCTCACGGTGCCATATGAGAAACAGAATGGAGGCAGCTCAGATCTACAAGACTGAAAAGTATGCTGATCTGGCAAACAGCCTGAGAGAGAAGGCTATCAGGTCAAAGTCCTCACTGCAGAAATTGGAGCTAGGGGGTTTGTGGGAACGTCTGCATACAGCCTCATGAAACAGCTCTCAGTTGCAGGGGAGGGAAAAAACCAAAGCCCTGAAAGCAATGGCAGAAGCGGCAGAGAGGTGTTCAAGTTGGATTTGGTCAAGGAGGAACAAAAGTGAACTTCATAAGGCTTAACTTTCCTACAAATATCAGGTGTCCCTGTGTGGCTCAGTGGTTAGTGCGCGAGTCATTAAGTGGAAATGAGCATGTCCAGAAGGGCATGGGTTCGAATCCCAGTCATGGCTCATCCCAAGATGGAAAAAAAAAGGGGCAGCAGAGGGACATCCGGAGTCATGAACCGGGTGTGGCCCAACCCCCCTAGGGGGCTTCTCTTCTGAGGACTCTCTGCTGCCACGCTCTCCACGAGTTTCTTTCTACTATCAATACAAAAGGGTGTGTGTGTGTGTGTGTGTGTGTGTGTGTGACAATAAACTGGGAGTACCCCAATGCTCTCCAGTCTTCCCTGTGTTGTATCATATCAATACAAAAGGGTTTGCAGATCTCCAATAACAACAAAGGGAATATCTGGAGCATTTACACCAGTGGGAGGACGAGCTGATCATCAGAAGGTCAAGGGACTCTCGGGAAGAAATATCGTCAGTCCAGCATCAACGGAACAACATTGCTCAGCGGTAGTTTTAGAGTGAGGTGATTGCGAGCGGAGATTGAAACAAATTTAAAAAGACGAGTTTCAAGTCAGCATTTTAAAACTGATCTGTTTAACATCTGTTGCAGAACACATCACTTGAAATACTACTCAATGCTACTTGCCGCTTGCACACACTGTCTTGTCTTTGAACGAACTGTTCACTGCGTTAGATAGTGAATGTGTCCAAGTAGGCGACACTGTCTGCCAGTGTGTGTGTGTGTGTGTGTGTGTGTGTGAGACAATGTGAGAGAGAGAGAGAGAGAGAGAGAGAGAGAGA
>JADBJO010005542.1:117500-125000 GCA_016801955.1 Conus betulinus
TAGAGGGCACTGTTGTTTCTTGGTACAGTTGCAAGATTTCCTTTCTTCACCCTCGTTTGTCTCTGCACTGCTTTTCGTTTTGTTGGTTGAATCAATGATGTGTTTTGAGATTCGGCATACATGAGTATGATAATTTGATGTTGTGCCTGTTAAATATCTTAAACAGCTTGTGCTCTTTTGGGAAAGAAGATGTCAGAATTTTAAAGAATTCTTTCCCAACGTTTGTTTTAACTCTTCCATCGTATGGGGGGTTACCATATGATTTTCCTTTTCCTGTTCTTCTTGTGTCTGCTCATATCATTTCCTGGGTCATAGTGTAATTTGTAGTTGTAGCCACTTGGTGTAACGCTTCTTGGTATTCAGCTGCAGTGTTGTTAAATACTGTTTTCATTACATGACAGATTAGATAATCTTGTTTATGCCTCTAGGTATCGTTTTGAGTATGGAAGGTGGGTGATTACTTTTGATATTTACATAGACAGGTGTGTGTCATTGGTTTTTTGTATGGTTTAAATGTATGTTGGTTGAGGTCTAACGTGATGTCTAAATAATTCACTATCTTTTTGTTAGCTTCTGTGGTGATTTTAAATTTTGGTCGTGGAAGATTTTGCACAATTCTTTTTTCTTATTTTCAATGTTTCTAGGGCTATCACTCAGTGCAGCGAGGCCATCATCTCTGTACAGTCCAATTTGTTTTCCAAGTTTATTTTGAATGTTAGATAGCATGAATAGTCCGACAAGTTCGCAGGTTTCGGCACCATCATACGATCCCATAGTGACATCAAAAGTTGAACTTTTCCTGGTGTTCTTGGTCCAAGTCGTTTTTGCTGTGGAGTAAAGTTTTCTTTGTATGGAAAATGATTTCATTTCTAAACCCTGATATTTCAGTGTATTTGTTGGCAAATTTTATAGCTTTGGCGAGCAGCTCTTCATCTATAGATGGATAAAAATCTACTACATCAAATGTTATAAAGACTGTGTTTTCTTGCTTGTTGAGGTTTTTAAACCATTGTATAACTTCATATGTATTTTTCCAGAGGTTGAATTCGGTGTTCTCTCTTATGTTTTTTATGGTTTTCTCTAAAATGTTTTACTGATTTTTCCTAATTCGGATTTGGATGGGTTTATCAATCTACAAGTTGGGTTGTTCAAAAAATTAGTTTATGGTCTTTGAGTGTTATAAAAGCTTCTTTCTGCTGTTGTCTCTACTCTATCACTTAGGTCCATTTGCTGTACAAGCTCCTTTCTTTTTTCCTAATGTGGTCATGTAACTTTGTCAGTTTTTTTGTTTTTTTTTTTTGGATGATGTTTTTATCAAGGAGTGTGAGTACTCTTTAGATTCCATTTTGTAAAAAATTGGTTTTGTCTGCTTTCACAAATATTTTTCTGTCGTTTTGGATTAGTTTGATTTCGTTTTTTAACGATGTTTGAAATTCGTTGTTTGATTTTTTGAATTCTATGTTAGCTATCATTCTTTTCATTTTGTCTTCAAATGTTCTCATTTCCTCGATGGCTGGTGGTGCTCGCCATGTTTTGAAGTCATAAGTGTTTTTATCTTTCTTTCTTGGCATTGGGGTTTAGGAAGAAGAATGCTTTCCATCTCATGTTTTTGATAAACTTTTCTGTCTGTTCTATCATTTTTTTTTCATGTAGCATTGTGGTTTGGCGAAAGGTATATTTTTAGTGGACTGTTTGAAGTTGATTTTATCCATTTTAAAATCTGTTGGTTTAGAGCGCTCAACGTGAGGAGCAGTCAAAATAATTGTGTTGCTAACCAACAATAACTTTAAAAAAGTGCTCAACCGGGTTGGGAGCGGCATCTGTTAAAACTTTGATTAAAATGTAAATGCTAAAACCTACAGCGCTGTTTCTTGCTGGTGCAGTCGTCAGGGTATGGGGGGGTCGGTGTTGTCGGTGTTTTTTTTTTTTTTACGTGTTCGCTGTCTGCCATCACGTGCGGTCAGTGTTTTTCATGTGTTTTTGATTTCTGCTCCCTGATAGGAACTTCCATTTGTGTCTGCAATTGTTAACCATTTCTATCCTAGTGTTTAGGGTTGCTAATTTTGGTTTGCATAGGATCATATATTTTTCTGTTAGGCATAAATTACATCTTTTTGAAATGTTATTGTATGATGCAGCTCTTTTTAAGATTTTCCAGGATATGTTGTAGTCTATTTTTTTATCTTTGAGTTTCCAAATATATTTACTCAATTCTGTTTGATTTTTGTATCTTTCTTTGTTAAATGACTGTTTTTGATTTGCATATCTAGTTTTAAATTGGTTTTCAGTGATACCTATATATGTTTCTTCAGTGTTCTCTGATTTTACAGTGGCTTGGTATACAATATTGCTGTGGAGGCATTTATTGTTTAGAGGGCACTGTTGTTTCTTGGTACAGTTTGCAAGATTTCCTTTCTTCACCCTCGTTTGTCTCTGCACTGCTTTTCGTTTTGTTGGTTGAATCAATGATGTTTTTGAGATTCGGCATACATGAGTATGATAATTTGATGTTGTGCCTGTTAAATATCTTAAACAGCTTGTGCTCTTTTGGGAAAGAAGGTGTCAGAATTTTAAAGAATTCTTTCCCAACGTTTGTTTTAACTCTTCCATCGTATGGGGGTTGTACCATATGATTTTCCTTTTCCTGTTCTTCTTGTGTCTGCTCATATCATTCCTGGGTCATAGTGTAATTTGTAGTTGTAGCCACTTTGGGTGTAACGCTTCTTGGTATTCAGCTGCAGTGTTGTTAAATACTGTTTCATTACATGACAGATTAGATAATCTCTTGTTTATGCCTCTAGGTATCGTTTTGAGTATGGAAGGTGGGTGATTACTTTTGATATTTACATAGACAGGTGTGTCATTTGGTTTTTTGTATGGTTTAAATGTATGTTGGTTGAGGCCTAACGTGATGTCTAAATAATTCACTATCTTTTTGTTAGCTTCTGTGGTGATTTTTAAATTTCGGTCGTGGAAGATTTTGCACAATTCTTTTTTCTTATTTTCAATGTTTCTAGGGCTATCACTCAGTGCAGCGAGGCCATCATCTCTGTACAGTCCAATTTGTTTTCCAAGTTTATTTTGAATGTTAGATAGCATGAATAGTCCGACAAGTTCGCAGGTTTCGGCACCATCATACGATCCATAGTGACATCAAAAGTTGAACTTTTCCTGGTGTTCTTGGTCCAAGTCTCGTTTTTGCTGTGGAGTAAAGTTTTCTTTGTATGGAAAATGATTTCCATTTCTAACCCTGATATTTCAGTGTATTTGTTGGCAAATTCTATAGCTTTGGCGAGCAGCTCTTCATCTATAGATGGATAAAAATCTACTACATCAAATGTATATGTATATGTATATATATATATATATATATATATATATATATATATATATATGTGTGTGTGTGTGTGTGTGTGTGTGTGTGTGTGTGTGTGTGTGCATGTGTGTATATATATATATATATATATATATATATATATATATATATATCTGTTAAAAATAGGATGGTAAAAGGAAGTTACCATCCTATTTTTAACAGATGCTGCTCCCCAAGGGGTTGAGCACTTTAAGAGTTTTATTAGGGCATTTTAGTGGTATTCTTTATATATATATATATATATATATATATATATATATATATATATATATATTTAAAAATATGATTAAAAAAGGAGATTAAAAAAACCACCAACAAACTTGTTTCAAGCTCTCTGCTCTCTTCAGAGTGTTCATTTTGGGCACGCTACCGGTGTTATATATTGTGTGTGTGTGTAAGCGTGAGTTCTGCATGTGTTTCACGTGGCCTGTATCTTTTTACAATATTGATTTTATAAACCAAAAACCATTGAAAATAAAAAAAAGAACTTTGTAAAAATCTTCCAAAGCCATAACTTAAAAATCACAGTAGAAGCCAACAAGAAGGTAGTAAACTACCTAGACATAACATTAGACCTTAATGACCATGTGTATACAACCATATAAAAAAACCTAACGATATACCCATCTACGTAGACATCAAAAGTAACCATCCACCTTCTATCCTAAAAAAACCATACCCAATGGCATAAACAAAAGACTATCTAACCTGTCATGCAACAGAAAGTATTCAACAGTGCAGCAGTTGAATACCAAGAGGCACTGAAAAAAAGTGGCTACAACTACAAACTACAATACAACCCAGATAATAACATGAACAGTAATAAGAAAAAAAACAGGAAAAGGAAGATCATATGGTATAATCCCCCATATGATGGAAGAATAAAGACTAATGTAGGAAAAAGAATTCTTTAAAATTCTTTATAACATCATTTCCAAAAGAACATGTACTATCTAAAATATTCAATAAAAACACCATCAAGCTATCATATTCATGTATGCCCAACCTCAAAAACATAATTGACTCATCTAACAAAACTAAAGGCAACACAGCCAAAAAGGGTAACAAAAGGACATCTTGTAACTGCACTAAAAAAAAGATCAATGCCCCCTGAATAATAAATGCCTTTACAATAATATTGTATACCAAGCCACAGTAACAACTGATAGTGACAAAGAAACATACATAGGGATTACTGCAAACCATTTTAAAACTAGATATGCAAACCATAAACAGTCCTTCAAAAATGAAAAATATAAAAACCAAACAGAACTAAGTAAACACATTTGGAAACTTAAAGAAAAAAAAATAGACTACAATATATCATGGAAAAAATATTAAAAAGAGCAGCACCATACAATAATATCTCTAAAAAATGCAACCTATGTTCTACAGAAAAGTGGCTGATATTATGCAAACCTCATCTAGCAACTCTGAATTCAAAGTTGAGATCATAAACAATTGCAGGCACAAATGGAAATTCTTGTCAACACACCATTCCTTAATTAAACTTATGTCGCTCCCTTCCCGGTTGAGCGTTTTTAGATTTCTTGCTGGCTCTCTACTTTTATTTGTGATATATATATATATATATATATATATATATATATATATATATATATATATATATATATATATAATGCTGAACAATTAAGTAGTGGGGGAAAACAAATCATTAGTTATACGTACAGAGTTCCCTTGCGATTAATAGTGACTGAGTTGTTCCCTGTGATACAACTAGCATAATGAAAATCCGAGAGAGAGAGAGAGAGAGAGAGAGAGAGAGAGAGAGAGAGAGAGAGAGAGAGAGAGAGAGAGGGGGGGGATGTAAATATACTGGTGGGGGGGGTAGGGAGTGACAAAATGATAACAACAGCCTTGCGTGCTACACAGTCTGCCGTCCTTGAAAAAGAACCGCCGCTCAAAATCTTGGATTACATTTGTTTACATTGTTTGTTTGCCTTTTTACTTCAGTTCTCTCTCTCTCTCTCTCTCTCTCTCTCTCTCTCTAATATAAATATATTTGGTATTACTGGTATATATATATATATATATATATATATATATATATATATATATATATATATATATATATATATATATATATATGTGTGTGTGTGTGTGTGTGTGTGTATGAATGTATGTATAGGTATAAAACGATACAACACGAAACAATAAGACACAACGGATAAATACAGCATACTACATTACGATGGAATGCAAAAAGTACATTACGATACAATGAAGTAATGCGACACAGCACACTGCAATACAATACAAATAAAATACTGCACATAACAATACGATAGAACACGAAGCAACACGATACGACAGAATACAATAAGAGACAGTACATGTCACTACGGCATAACACGACGCGACGCCGTACAGAGAATTGTATGGCACCATGCCATTTGGTATTGTGTTGTGTGGGTTAGCGTTGTACGGTATTGTACTGTGTAGCATTGGTCATCTTGTATTGTGTTGTCTTGCGTTACATAATGTTGCATTGTCTTGCATTGTACTTTATTGTATGGAATTGTATTTGATTGGCTTACAGTGTAATGCATTGTATTGTATCATGTATACGCTGTATCGTGTAACATTACGTCACAATGTGATGTGAGACAATACGATACTACTCGATCAATGTGTTATCATGAAATATACGATTTCAATACAACACAACACAACACAACACAAGACAACACAAGACAAGACAAGACAACACAACACAACACAAGACAACACAACACAACACGGGTTTGTGACGATAATATGAGTCAGTATGATAAAACAAAAACACTCTGTCCCCCCTCCCCCCTCCCCTCCAGTCCAGTCGACTCCAGTCCAACAATACGCAACGAATTATAATGCAACGAAACAAAGGCATTACAACACCACACAACCTACCAACACAACGCAACGCAATGGAAAGCAACGCAAACACAACACGACGTGACACGACACTACTTGACACGACACAGCACAACACGACACAGCACAGCACGGCATAGCATACCACAACACAGCACAGCACAGCACAGCACAACACAGCACAGCACAGCACAGCACAGCACACACACACCACACCACACCACAGCACACCACTCAGCTCAGAACAACGCAACTCAACGCAAAGCAAAACAAAACAGCACAGCACAACACAATAGGGCACAGCACATCACAGCACAACACAGCACAGCACAGCACAGCACAGCACAGCACAACACACACACAGCACAGCACCACAGCACAGCACAACACAGCACAGCACAGCTCAGCACAGCAAAACACAGTACAGCACAGCACAACACAGAACAGCACACAGCACAGCACAAACAGCACAGCACAGCACAGAGCAGCACAGCGCAGAACAGCACAGCACAGCACAACACAGCACAGCACAGCACAGCACAACACAACACAGCACAGCACACAACACAGAACAGCACAGCACAGAACAGCACAGCAAAACACAGAACACACAGCAGCAGCACAACACAACACAGCACAGCACAGCACAGAACAGCACAGCAAAACACAGAACAGTACAGCACAGCACAACACAGCACAGCACAGCACAACAACACAGCACAGCACAGCACAGCACAGCACAGCACAGCACAGCACAGCACAGCACAGCACAGCACAGCACAGCACAGCACAGCACACACAGCAGCACAGCACAGAACAGCACAGCACAGCACAACACAGCACAGCACAGCACAGCACAGCACAGCACAGCACAGCACAGCACAGCACAGCACAGCACAGCACAGCACAGCACAGCACAGCACAGCACAGCACAACACAGCACAGCACACAACACAGCACAGCACAGCACAGCACAGCACAGCACAGCACAGCACAGCACACACACAGGACAGCACACACAACACAACACAGCACAGCACAGCAAAACACAGCACAGCACAACACAACACAGCACAGCACAACACAGCACAGCACAACACTACACAGAACAGCACAACACAACACAGCACAGCACAGCACACACAGCACAGCACACACAGCACAACAAAGCACAGCACAGCAAAACACAGCACAGCACAACACAGCACAGCACAGCACAACACAGCAACACAGCACAGCACAACACA
>JADBJO010005542.1:130000-135000 GCA_016801955.1 Conus betulinus
CGCACTAGTTCCTATCAATGCAGCAGCGATACACCATTCAGGCTGGTTGCCCGTGTCACCGTCACTCACAATCAGATTCCGAACGTCTCCTGCACCAGACACGGGGCGCAGGTGTCAATGATGTATAGGAAAAGTAACGGCGCTGCTTCCTTGTGACTTCAAGGCTTTACAGACAAATGTTCACCTTAGCGGTTGAAGATGAAGTGGCTTTTAGCGTCGAAGCTGCTATTGTCATGAATGGATCCGTTCCACCTTTGTGATGATAGCAAAAATCTAATTTCGCGACCATACATCGCCTTATGTGCTAAAGCAGTAACTGTTTATGTTTGATTGGCGTTGTAGTTTTGATTATGTTTTTGAAGCGCAAAGATTGTAACTGTTTATCCTACATGCCTTCCCTCCCCCCCCCCCCCCCCTCCACTTCCCTCCTGAAAGTTAAGGGATTTTGAAAAAACAATTCTGATAACATGAGAAAACGTTCAGAACTGTGTGGTCCGTTTCATCTAATGACAACATGAAAACAGTTTTAAAAAGTGAAACACACACACAGTTAGAAGATGTCAATGGGACATAGAGAAGTATTGTCTTCCACCATGGAACCAACCAGCCGGGAGCAGTCCTGAACCCTCCTTGGAAGCCTGTGCTGTGTTGACATGGTATACAGGCACGCAAGGGTATTCCATGAAGATATCAGGGGACTTAATTACTCCTAGGAAGATGCCGTTGTGTTTTGGCCACCGGAAGCGACATACCAGAACCTCCACTACAGCAGCCCTGTAGGAGAACCAGGCTGTATTTCATGACCGTAGGGCCCACCAGCAAAACAGGCCACCATCAAACAAACCGCTTCTCGTTCCCCACAGCCTCATGCATGGCTGTTTTGCTGACAATCCATGACAACTCCAGACACAGCCAAACTTTCGACTCCCCCCCCCCCGCCCCCCTCCCCCCCCTCCCTCCCAAGAGTACCCCGCGTTGCAGTCTTTTCTCATTGTTATCAGGACGTCTTTACGGACATTGGGTTTTTCGCAGCATTGGGACAAAAAGCAAATAAGAAAAGGATACATTCCCAGGGTGGCATTGGAACCCAGAGAAATGCTGTCCTCAACTGCCAATGCTACCAACCGTGAGCAACCCTACACCACCGCTTGGAGCCTGCGCTGAGTCAACGTAGGGTTCAGGAACTCACAAGGCATTCCATTATGACATCGAGGGACGTAACTGTTTCCTAACAGATGCCGTTGTGTGAAGGCCACTGGATGCGACTTGACAGAGCCTCAACAGGAGCATACCTATAGGGTGTAGCAGCCCGTCTTTCATGACTGCACAACCCACAGGCCAAGCAAACTGCTTCACACCTCTTGCAGTCCCGCTCGTTGCTGTTTCGCTGACAGGCACTAAGAGTACAACTTCATACTCAGCCAAGCTTTGGCCCTCTGAAACGGAATCCGGGTTGCAGTCTTTCATGCAATCAACAGGACTCTCTCTGCGGTAGTGGGGGTTTTTTTCTTCACCGTCTGTGGGCCTTTCCCCATAGTCAGCCCAAGGGCAGATCAGACAAAGCTGCCCTGAAGGTGGCAATGGGATTCAGAGAAATCCTGTCCTCAACTGTCACACCAGCCAGCCTACAGCAGTCCTGCATCCTCCTTGGAAGCCTGTGCTGTGTTGACCAAGGGTGCAGGCACGTGTACGACATTCCGTTAAGGGAGATAACAGATCCCTAATTTTGAAACTAGACACACTCACTAGACATGATAAATTCAGGGTTTATTCTAAACCCCTTTTCAAGATAAAAATACGAAGTTTATAAGTGATAGTATGAAAAAAGTCCCCCCCCCCCCCCAACCGAATGCTCATCTCTCACGCTGTTGCACCTTAATAGTAAATAGTGTGTTAGATTTTGGCACTATCCTGACATACTGTAGTTCAACGTGTATTGCAGTTACTGGGTAATGCACAGACTACAGATGCCCGCCCATTTTTTTCATACCTGTGGACGGATTGATACACATGGACAAGAGTGTACATAGATGCAAAAAACCATACATACCCGCCTATGTAGAGACACACACATGCACAGATGTGAAAAACAATGGATTACACAGCAGAAGCAATAACATATGTCTTTTTAAATGCATCAATCCTGATCATGTCCCCTCTTCCCTCCCCCAGTTCATCATCCGCTGCATTCCCTGGCCGACCTCTTTTCCGTTTTCCTTGGGGTTCCATGTTAGGGCTTGTCTGGTGATGTTGCTTGCAGGCTTCCGCAGCGTATGTCCAATCCAGCCCCAACGTCGTTTCTTGATTTCCTGTTCTCCGGGCAGCTGGTTTCTTCTCTCCCAGAGCTCGTTGTTGTTGATGGTGTCTGGCCATCGGATGCGGAGAATCTTGCGCAGGCAGTTGTTGATGAACACCTGCACTTTCTTGGTGGTGGCAACTGTAGCTGTCCAGGTTCTGCTCTGTACAATAGAAAAGGAGAGGAGCATATAGATACAATTCTCCCAACAACAGCAACAAAACGTCTTCAGTAGGACGATCAACATCAGCTGCTCATTAAACTTGCCATCTGTCCGTCATCTCCCCAAAGTTTGTTTTTCAACTCTCTCCCTTCCCCTCTCTACTTGTTTTTATCTCGCTTCGTCATCTCCCCCCAGTGTGTTTTTCAACTCTCCCTTCCCCTCCCTACTTGTCTTTATCTCGCTTCGTTATCTCCCCTCAGTGTGTTTTTCAACTCTCCCTTCCCCTCCCTAATTGTCTTTATCTTGCTTCTTTGAACCCACCTCATTGCAGGAGTCTGATTCCCTCTGCACTGTTGCCTAGCAGACCCTTTGATCCTCCTCCTCCCAGAGATCTAGTTCTATCAGATATTTTGACACCAGTTCGCTTTTCTTCACTGGAAGGTCGCCTACCTGTTCAACATATGAATCATCAGCAAACTGACGTACACATGACATAACAGTTTGAAGTAACATATGTGATGCTTTATTGTATTTGATGCATCTACTAAGGATTTTCCCACGAAAAGTGTCTGATCATTTTGGTAAAAATACACAATTTACGACGAGTATCTAGACGTTTACTTAGAGATCTGTTGTTGTTGAAAATAAAGTCTGTCTGTTTATTTGCTGCTCTAGGGCTGTTTTATCTGCCTGATTCCCCATAATGATAAGCTGATATCGTCAAAATAAGCTATATTCGGCAAAATAAACCTGTTTGTGATTGATCTCACTTTATATATTTAATCCGTCTATTCACAAGTCCACATCTGCTTCATAGAAATTTCATGTAACACACAATCTTGAGAGAATGTCAATTTTGTTACAACATATGAAATGACATAATTTCGCATGCTTTTTACTCGTATGTATTATAATAACTGTGTGTGATCAAATTTTCTGAAAAACGCCAATTTCGTGATATTGAAAATATTGCTAAAAAAATACTGGGACACAGTGAATCTGTCAGCCACTTAAGCAAATGTGTTAAAAAAAAACACTTGGGGGCAATGACCTCTAGCAGTTAGAAGGTCACAGTCACTACTCATTGGTACAAAGAACGAGCATCTGTGTTGCCCTTGCCTGCCGTAGCGTTGGGCATGGTCATGGCTTGGCAGGTGTACACTGGCTGTCTTGCCGTTTGGAGACCCTGGTGGACTTGTTTTTTGCGAGCTGTATGTACAACCCTGTTCGTCCTGTTTTTTGTTTGTTTGTTTGTTTTTGTTTTGTTTTTTCCCCTCAGCTGTCTTTTTGGCCCCAAAAGGTAACTTTTGTTCCAAGACAGACGTGGCCTTTTTGACGTTTAAGGGGTTTGGATGACACAAGTCGCTCAATTTCCCTGGTGTAGCCATGAAAAAAAAACATTATTACCACAGCACTGCAAAATAGTCAAAGCCATAACAGTACAGCTTTACATTTACATCCTTTTACATCCACAAAATGTTATGGAATAGATCCTCTTCGCACAGTTTCCTCACCATGTATACAATTATTCTGATCATTGAGGCAACTCTACAACTCCTAAGTCAGTTAAAATAGCCGACTACGCATCTAAAAGGTATGTCACGCAAATATTCACGACTGCTCCGATGGGTTTTTTTTTTGTGTGTGTGTGTGTTTTTCGCGTTCTTTATCTTCAAGGAAAAACAACAATAACAAACAAACAAACAAGCACCTTTTCATTTTTTCTCCATTTGAGAGGTCAGTGTGATCTTCGGATACAGCCAGTTGTAAAGTTTTGCTAAAAGACCCTCGCCTATTGGAAGGGAATAGGTACTTGTCACGACGTATACTCAGGTGTCCCCAGATCATGTGGATAGTTAGAACACGTTTCTTTTTTTTTCTCCAATCCAGCACTGGTTGGGACTTAGGGTCTGGTAGAAGCTTGCGTCTGTTGTCTTTTTAATTCTTCAATTCGTCACAGGTTGGGACCTGAGGTCTAGCAGGAGCCTACATCTGTTGTCTTTTTAAGATCAAAGGGGGTTTCACTTCTGCAGGCGTTCCAACGGTTCCACTTTGTTTTCCAGACAAAGGTACCAATCAGTGCCCCTACCTTTGAGAATGGGCCCAATTACAGCACAGGAACCTACCGACGACATTTTGAGAGGATGGCCCATGGTTCCGGCAGATAAAGCAAAGTGCTGAGCCAGCCCTTTTCAAAATGTCGGTCAATCTAGTCTTCCATGTTTGCAGATCTTGGGGATCTCATCGATACGCTTCAATGCTGCCTCACTGAGGGCGGAGAACGCTGACCTATTCTTTGTGGAGAGAACATAGTATTTCTGAGCGTTCGATTTTACGCCCCATTTCTCGCCCCGTTCTGTTAAGGTGTGTGAAAATGAACGTGACGTGTGATATGGTCTTTTAAAAGGCTGTACTGTTCGGCAAAGGAAGCAGTCATGCGCAAACAGACGTACGGATATTATCAAAGTGAGGGGGTCTTTGCGTGATACGGGAATCAATGGGCTCAACATGTACCAACAGGGACCCGCGCCTCCACCGTTG
>JADBJO010005542.1:147500-159361 GCA_016801955.1 Conus betulinus
GTGAGCAGATACCATGGCTGTTTGTGCCAGATGGGTAGAAGGGGTGCAGAGAGTGTGATGCTGTATGCGTGATTCATGTAAGCGCTGGTGTATTGGAATTAGTGATGTAAGAATAGAAGCGGTGGTGGTGTTCTCAAGTGATAAAACATGAAATATCTGTGAGCTCTATTGCGATGAAAGCAATAATAAACTGTTTCTGGGAGACCGGAATAGCTCAGTTGGTAGAGCGCTGGACTCGTGATCCTGGGGTTGCGGGTTCGAATTTGGTACAGGTGGATTTTTCCCTCGGTGTTAACATTGGTTCTGACTCCGTTCCCCATACAGTCCTTCGAATGAGACTATAAACCGAGGTTCCGTGTGTGAACGCACGCACATCTTGCACACATGTAAAATCCCATCACCAAATTTCGGAAGAGAAGGCCACTTTGGCCGTTGGTATGGATGACACGTTACACATAGCATGCACCTTCGCTGAAAAAGGAGTATGGCTGCCTTAACGGCGGGATTAAAAAAAAAAAAACGGTCACACACACAAAACTCCATTGCCTGTCTACACAGACAGTGTTCGCAGGAGTATCAGCCTGCTTACGCAGAAAGAAAGAAAGAACTGTGTCTGTGATCTTCAAGATATGGGCGTGATACTTCTTGCTTTGTGGTAATAAACCGTAACACATCAAGCAGCGTGGTAATATAGTGTGACACATCAGTCCCGCGGAAGCGCGGAGCGTGGCCCACAGCGCTCTGGCACTTGCAGACAGCGAGAAATGCGAGATACTTGTGCTGATGTTTTCTCTTGTTTCATGCTTTTTTTTATGCTTACACATCCCATCACTGGATGTAATATACTTTGTGTGTAATTTGTGTGTTGTGCTTCTTCTTTGTGCCGTTTCATATAACTTTGGTACCTCCTGCGTTTTGTGTGCATCCTTCAGTTTTTTTTTTTTTTTTTTTTATGGGTGTTGCGCGTTCTCATCAGTTGGCTGGACAGTGGTGTCTGTGAAATCAGCCGGCCCTGGAGAGTGTGATTCATCACAGCGTGGGAGCCGTGGTGCTGAGGCATCGTGTATCCACCAAGCGCTTCTCTCTCTCTCTCTCTCTCTCTCTCTCTCTCTCTCTCTCTCTCTCTCTCTCTCTCTCTCTCTCTGCATACATGAGAGTAAGAGTGTGTGCAAGAGAGTTCCCAAGCGTGTTTCAACACTGATGAAAGTGGATCATCAACGTCACTTTGTCAGTCAACATCAATGCCAGTTAGAAAACCCAGAACATTGTGTACACGAACTTCTCCAGCCACTGTCAAAAACCCCTGTCCCTGACGCTGCAGCATCCCCCTTCCCCCCCAGCTGAATTGCAGACAGTAAATTCAGACTCAGACGATGAGGGCATCGATCAACCTGTCAATAAAGAAGAAGAAAAGTTGCTGGCGTGTTAGAGAAGAAAACTGCGACAATCCGAAGTGACAGTCGTGTGTGTGTGTGTGTGTGTGTGTGTGTGTGTGTGTGTGTGTGTGCACGTGCACGCTCTCTCTCTCTCTCTCTCTTTCTCTCCCCCCCCCCCCCCACCTCCCCCCCCCCCCACCAGTTCATACCAAATTACTAAATTGTGTGACCCAGTCGTGAGTAGGCTCACCATGAAGATGAAAATGCGAGATTTTGCATGGGTGTGTGTATATGTGACATCAGTTTCAAATGATTTGAACGGGGGAAAATACAAGGTCAGGTAGGAAGCATTTCATTGTTCATAACTGACATCTGCATGTGTAGCATGCTAAAATCTTGCTTTACTAAAAGCATGGAGTGGCTGTGATAGAATCATTATCGGCATGCTTCACAAGCACGTAGAGCACGCAGATAAACAAGCAAAACATGCCTAGGCCGTGGTAGGGAAACCGACGCCGTGTTCCCAGTGAAGCTGACCAGTGCCAGCTGTGACTGTTGTTGTGGCCCTCTATCAGCCGTCAGGTAGGCGTACCGCAAATAATTTTCTGTCCATTGTAAAGGAAAGATATGCATGTCCAGTATGTTTGAGTTGGAGCATGATTGAAAAGGGGACGCATGTTCTCCACTGAGTTGAACTTTCGTTTCACTTTGTGTGTGTCCCTCTGTCTGTTTCAATCGTTTTCTGTTGGCAAGTCTTTGTGGTGCTGGTCAGCAATGCATATGAAAGAAGACCCATTCATTTTTGGTATCGTTCTGTCAGTCAGAGACCCCACAATCCAGTGACATCAATCGCCCACAGCTCGCTGCTTTCTGGCACAAAGTGTTAATGAAGAAACACAGCATCCTGTTTCCAGCACACTATCAGCCAGACAGCTAGTATCACATCACGCGTAGGGAGGAAAGCTTGTGTGAGGTTAGCGCGAGGAAGCTGGCAGCTGTAGGCTGCAGTGTGCTGTTTAATCAAACTGCAGCCATCTCCACTGCTTTCCTCTCGCCTCTCCCCTACGACGGTAGGTGATCAGCGGTCATTGCCCTTGTCTTCTACTAAGTATTCCTCTGTGGACAAGTGTGTCCCTGTAGCAAGGTATTGTGACACTTCAATCCTTGTGGGGCAGACATTGCGGCACATCAGTTCCAGTGGGAAACTGTCAACAGTCATCAGCAGTGGCATGCAGTATCCTTAGCACAGAAGACTGATCTAACACCATCAACTTGTCAGTGTTTGGGAGGGAAAAAAAATCAGGAATATCTCTCAGTCATGCAGCTCAGATCTTGTTTCGCTTCAATTCCAAATACCGCTGAACACAGTGTAAAACCGTACGTCATTCGTCGCTCAGACAACCCTGCGATGACACAGACAGCCTGTAATCAGGCTTTGAGGCACAAGGTACTTCAGGACAAAGTTGACGCCCCGTGGTGAATAGAAAAGGCAGAGTGCAACTTGTCCTGCTGCCGCTTTGCAGAGCTGCACTGGAGACTTGCTAAAGCGGGCCATCAGAGCAAAGCAAAACTACTACCCTCAGTCCGCTGAACACTGAGGTTTGGCTGCCTTCCTCTCTACGCTCCACGTGTCAGACTCGTTGTTTAGAAACCCTCATCTTCTACAGAGAGAGGGCACAGGGCTTCATAAGTTTGCTGCAGTGTTTATAGTCCTGAACTTTCTCTTTTTTTTATCTTTTTTTTTTTCTTTTCCTTTCACGAGTTGTGAACTGTCTCTTTCTCAAAGCGATAGCGTCATCCACTCTCGTGCGCGTAGTCTGTTACTTTTTTTTTTTTTTTTTAATGTTTGTAATTTACATAGCCAGCACAATAGCTCACAACTTGTAATTTGCATAGTCAGCAAAATAACTCACAACTTGTAATTTACAAGCCAGCACAATAACTCACAATTTGTAATTACATAGCCAGCACAATAGCTCACAACTTGTAATTTACACAGTCAGCACAATAACTCACAACTTGTAATTTACATAGCCAGCACAATAACTCAGAACTTGTAAATTGCATAGCCTGCACAATAGCTCACAACTTGTAAATTACATAGCCTGCATAATAACTCACAACTTGTAATTTACATAGCCAGCACAATGGCTCACAACTTGTAATTTACATAGCCAGTACAATAGCTCACAACTTGTAATTTACATAGCCAGCACAATAGCTCACAACTTGTAATTTATATAGTCAACACAATAGCGCACAACTTGTAAATTACATAGCCTGCACAATAGCTCACAACTTGTAATTTACAATGCCTGCTCAACAGCTCACAACTTGTAATTTACATAGCCTGCACAATAGCTCACAACTTGTAATTTACATAGCCAGCACAATGGCTCACAACTTGTAAATTACATAGTCTGCACAATAGCTCACAACTTATGCCCCCCCCCCACTGCTCCCTCCGTTTATTTCCTCCTTTATGGAAAACGTTTTTCTGTTTGGTCTGTATGCGTGCGTGCATACACACACACACACACACACACACACACACACACACACACACACACACACACACACACACACACACACACACACACACACACACACACACACACATACACATGCACACATACATACACACGCTTGCTTGAACGCACGCACAGATACAACACTGAGTTTTAATCTGTACAATACAACATTTACACACACATACAGACACAGACACTAACACAGACAGACACAAACACTAACACAGACAGACAAAGACACTAACACAGACAGACAGACAAACACAGACAGACACACACACACACACACACACACACACACACACACACACACACACACACACACACACACACACACGCACGCACGCACGCACGCACGCACGCACACACACACACGCACGCACGCACACACACACACACACACACACACACACACACACACACACACACACACGCACACACACACACACACACACACACACACACACACACACACACACACACATGGATGACTTGGATGGAGGAATATGTAGACAGTCAAGAAAGGCATGAAAACGAACGGCTTGATTGACTAGTATTTTATTTGGGGTAATATATATTCTTCAACTCATTGTTAGGAAATTGGGATGAAGCACATGAGATACTGTCCAACTCAAACGATTTTTTCCCCTATCAAATAAAGTAAACAGTGCGTTGGTACTAGCAGGAAAGTTCTTGTGTGGAGTGATCTGTCACTGGAAACTCATTGTTCCTGGTTGGATTCGTTTCTAATATAATTTGTTTTCCTTATGTGGCTCGTGTTTCACGTCCGCTTTGGTTGTCTTTCCCTGTTGCTATGACAGAGTGAGGGACGCTTATGAACGGCGCCATGGTCAAAATCTTGTTTTATCAGTCAATATTATTGGAGACACTCATTTTTTTTCCTCACAAAAAAAAAAAAATATATATATATTGATGTCTGTTCCTTTCCACTCTCCCGAAATAAAGTAGAATATGTTGGTCACCAGATACAAATATTAGATACAGATTGTCTGTTCCTTTCTACTCTCCCGAAATTCGGTACACCATGCTCGTCACCGGATAAAAATATAAGATATAGATTACCTGTTGCCTTCCACACTCCCAAAATAAGGTACACAATGTTCATCACCAGATAAAAGCATTTGCAGCATTTTCTTCATCGTGTGGCATGATTCTCAAATCTATTCCATTCGTCTGTCATGTTGAAAGCAGACCAATGTTTGGTCGGATGTTGTTGAGGGGCGGCCATGTCTGTACCACTGTGCCACATCCTGTCGGGATGATAATTTCTACGGCTTGCATTATATCCTCCGCAAAAAAACTGACCGCTTGGCTCTTTTACACACACGTACACATAGTCCTCTCCCAGTGTCAGACTTCAGAGAGGGATCTGCCGCCGTTTGTTGGTTTAAAACAATTGGGTTAGGCGATACGGCTATGGGTCGGAGCACAGAAATCCTGAATATTCAGTCAGCGATTCAAGCAGCAAACACGTTGCGTTTAACATACTTGTTTATGCTGGCAGCAAGACAGGGGCTGCTGAGTGTCGTGAGGACTCTGGCGCCGTGTTACGGTGGGTACTTCTAATCGCCTAGAGATCACAAGGGAACACGTGTTCAGAAATCACATTTTTTTTAAGTGTAGCTCACGATAAGAGGGAAATACCAGAAGGGAAATTACTCCTCTAGTAATGGTGCATCTAAGAATGGTTTCTCTCCCATTAGCAGCGTGCGGCATGTGGCCACACTCCACAATCAGGATTTTGCGCTATAGAACCACACTATAGAACCACACTATAGAACCACACACTATAGAACCACTCTATAAAATCACACCCTATAGAACCACACTATAGAACCACATGATCCATGTCAGCATGTTATCAGGACTTTGCTTTATAGAACCACACAATCCATGTTATCATTTTATCAGGATTTGGCTTTATAGAACCACATAATCCATGTCAGCGTTTTGTCAGGGATTTGCTTTATAGAACCATACAATCCATGTCAGCATTTTTATCAGGATTTTGCTTTATAGAACCACACAATCCATGTCAGCTTTTGACGCCTAGCATAGAATTGAGCCAGCATCTAATGTTACATTGATAATTGATCAAAAGAACAGCTGTTGTTTTCCTTGTCTGGGGGAACTTCACTCATGAAATCAAAGTCTTCAGATACATGACTTTCGCTTAGTTTCAGGCCTTTACAATCAGCCGTGACCTGATCTTTACACCCGCCTCAAGCGCCCAGTTAATCCCATTCCTTTTGTTTTATTCTGATTGCTTGGAACCTCCCGACTTGTATCTTGATGGCCTTATGAAAGCAAATGAGAAGAATCAATGTTCAGACACATTAAAAGACTTCTCAAAACAGTCTAATTACGCCAGTCTATCAACTCGACTCCCTAAGCAAGGCCTTGGCGCATTAATTTCTGTGTGCAATCTGTGCACTACAATATCTTACAGTTTATGGTTTATCCCCCCCCCCCCCCCCCCCCCCCCCCCCCCCCCCCCCCCCGTGTGAAGTGTGCGCTGTATTGTAATATCTTACACTAACAATTACTTTTTTTTTATGCATGTTCGAACACATTCGTATGATTTGATTTAAACCGACTTTAGTATCATCTTGAAGTGAAACAACTTGTTTTCGGATGAGTCGTGTCGAGATGACGTCACTATGTGCCCGGGAGAGATGTTGTCGCTACATCCTCTCGCTGGCCGTCCAATACAAGTCGTATACATCTGCGCCCATCGTTTAAGTCTACCATGTTGGCGTCAGACGAAAACTAATAAAGGAAGACGCTAAATATGAAGGTTAAGAACACACACACACACACACACACACACACACACAGAGAGAGAGAGAGAGAGAGAGAGAGAGAGAGAGGAGAGAGAGAGAGAGAGACACTGACACTGACACTGACATCTTTTATTGACATTGGCTGATAGCCTTTTTGTCAAGGGGGTACAATGTCTTTTTTTTTTTTTTTGCATTGAAGGAAACAAAACAAAAGAAAAACTGCAAGTTAGATGTGTATACAACAAAGCAAAATTAAGAAATTATTTCCATTTTCATCACTCATTTGCATTTCTTGTGTAATATCTAGTACCAAATCATTCTCACACAGCAACCATTCCCTTCACACACACATTCTGATCCATCCTATCTTCCATCGACTTGCACGCACGCATTTATATCCTTATCCTCCCTTCTCCCCATTCACACATATTTTTCTGTACAAATAAGTCATCTTGACTGATATTATGAAAAAACCGTTCACTTGAACCATCAAGCTTAAGGTCAAATAAGTTTTCTACACCTTAAAAGAGAAATATATTGATATCCCCTCAGTGTTCTGAACTTTTATTCATTCACAATTTTCTTCCGCGTATCTACAGCTTCTGTTACATATTTTGCCAGCATCTTTAACAATGTTTCATCATTTGTTTGCAAAAATACTGTTAAGGTTTCGACTCTTGACTGTGTTATGAGCAAATAGTCTTGATTTTTTTTCTAATGTTTCTCATAAGCAGGACAGTTGAACAAAAAATGTAACTCGTCTTCTCTAATTGCAATATCATTACACAATGGACATGAATCATCAACAGCATCGTTATCTAGATACCATCTTTTATTAGCATTTAATCCCAGTGTTCTATTTCTAAATCTTGCAAGGATACCTCTTTGCCACCGATTAGATACTACATGTAAATACTTTTCTACCTCCAAATTACTTTTGAAGGACAGGTACCAGGAATATCTATCATGTTCTTCTAGTTGGGCTGTGCCAGTTTTGTTTATACGAGGAAATTAGTCTATCTTTGAATTCAGACATAAAAACGGTTTCGTTTCCGACTCCCTGGTTCAACCACACTATTCCAAACCCATTCTCTGTTAGCACTTTCCTTATTTTAGAGGCCCAGTTAACATTTCCTGACTCACATTGTTGCAGCATCATGTCGTAGGCTTGCCTGCTCAGTCTAGCTTCTGGTAATCGTATTATTTTACACCAGTATCGGACGCACTTTACAATACATCTGATGTACAAAGGGTACCTTCCTGTTTCACCGTAAGCTATTTTATTGGATGAATGAATGAATCGGAATATTCAGAAACCGTTTGATTTGCATAAGTGTGGACTCTTTCTATGTTTGGATTATTCTCCAGTCCCCATATTTCAGCACCATATGTAAGAATCGGTTCAATCTGGGTATCAAATAGCTTCCAAAATATGTCTGGATCAGTAGTATTTAATTTCCTTAATGTTCTCAAAATTTCTATCACTCCCTTTTTGCCTTTTCTACTTGTTTCACACCAACTTAAATTCCAACTTAATTTTGTTGTAAAAAAAAACATACCTAAGTATTTATACGAATTGGTCACTTTAACCTCAGAACTACCATACCACCAAACTTCATTCCTAGCTAAATATCCACCTTTACGAAACACAATAATGTTGGTTTTATCAAGGTTTACTGTCAACTGTAGTTTATCAGCTTCCTGTTTCAAAACATTCAATTGGTTTTGCAATCCTATTGCTGTACTAGACAACAGAATTACATCATCGGCAAACAGCATCATAAAAATCTCCACGGCACCTGGAATAATCTGAATACCATGTTTACCATTTCTTGAGAGTTCTATAGCAAGCTCATTGATAAAAAAAAAAAAACAATTGTGGGCTTAAAAGACAACCTTGCTTGACTCCACGTGGACAATTGAAAAAATCAGAATAAACACATTTCTCACGCACGCATGCCAAGACAGAGTCGTACATTCCCCGTAATGCCATATATAACTTTCCATTGACTCCGTTTTTTCTAAGAACATTCCATAAAATATTTCTATTTACGGAATCAAAAGCTTTCCTGAAATCGACAAAAGCGACATACAATTTTGTATTTCTATGCATGTATTTTTGTACAAGAGCAAACAACGTAAATATATGATCAGTTGTGATGTACCCAGATCTAAATCCTGCTTGCTCCTCCACGATTTTCTCTTCCCGGTCTGCCCAACGTTTTAATCTCACATTTAAAATGTGTGTGTAAACTTTGTTGACAACACTTGTCAGTGCTACACCTCGGTAGTTATCAGGAGTGTTTACATCTCCCTTTTTGTGGGATAGGAACTATGATTGATTTAGCCCATTCAACCGGAAATGACCCGCTCCGAAACAAGTTATTGAATATCAATGTCAGAACATCAATTACTAAATGATTAGAACTTTTCAGCATTTCCCCTACAATTTTATCTGGCCCTGCACTCTTCCCACCTTTCAAATGTTTTATGCCGTCAATCACTTCTTGTGTAGTAATCGGTTCGTTGAATAAAGGTTCATCTGTTTCCGTCATTTCTGTTTCTAATTCTTGTGTTTCTATTCCACTGCCTTCCACTGTGTTACAAGAATGGTTAAAGACATTAAAGAAATGATCATACCATTGCTGAGATGTGATATCATTGGTTATCGTTGTCTTTCTGTTTACTTGTCTTACTGCTGACCAGAAAAACGCTTTGGGTCATTGGCTGACTCTTTTAATCTTTGTAATCTAATCTCATCAAATTCTTTCTTTTTCTTTTTCCTCATATCAGTGTATTCTATTCTTTCTTTAACGTACTCACCTTTACGCTCTGTCTTATATGGCTCGGTTTTAGCTCTCCTATACCTCTGAAGCAGATTTTTGACCAGACGTTGTTTTTGTCGACATTCCATATCAAACCAGTCATCACACTTTTTCCTTACGTTATAAACCTTTCTCATCATGCACGCTGCGGCACCACACAAAGCATTCACAAAAAGTTCAATACATAAATCAGCGTTATGACAATTCTGAGAAATTCTTTCCATAATGTTTCTAAAATCATTTGATTCTAATTCATTTTTAAACAATTGTTCATTTTCGTCAATCCATACAATCTTTTCTTCATTACTCTGCAGTGCTGAGTTGTCTTTTTAGTTTCGTTTAAACCCATTCTTCCATTTCATTTCTACAGGTAAGTGCCAAGAAAACAGTTTGTCCACAACTTTCACATTGCAAGATTCCTTCAATTGAGAAGAGACTAGAAAATATTCAATCACACTACACCATTTGGGGGAAATAAAAGTGAATTCCCCTTCTTTGTCATCAACACAACAGCCATTCAATATAATCAGATCAAACAAATAACACAAATCTAACACAATGATCTCCCAAAACTGTTAATCGATTGGTCTTTTTGAACAACGACATTTATGAAATTCCAAGTCATCATCATCATCATCATCATCATCATCATCATTTTCATCACTCCACATCGGGTTAAGTGCCTGATAAATAAGCATGTTTTCCAGCCTTGATTGTTTGCATCCCGTTCTTGCATTGAGATCTCCACATATCATGAGGCAGACATCATCATTACGTATTACCTCTGACAGAGCTTCTTCAAGAACGACAACTCCGTCCTTTACCTGCATATGGTTGTAAGCTGGACCTCCTTCTGGCACCACATAGCAACCCACATAAATAACATCCATCTTTTCCAATGTTGAACAATCTACTGTGGTTCCATCTTTAGCACTAAACAGCATTACTGTAAATTTGTAGCTGGGTTTCTGTCAGACATGGACAACATCGACAAAAACGAATTAGAAAATAATTCATATAAAAGAACAGTCATGCAATTTGTTTAATAAATGTTCCACATTGTAATTCAAAAAAGTCAATTCCAAAGCTTGATGGTTCGCCTCATGCTATTTAGTCGTTGACCGTAAGGTTCTGGCACTGGCACTGGCGCTGGCACTGGGGCTGCCTCTATGGCTACCGTCACTGTGAGGGGAAGACCTGACACGAGACGCTGAGCCCCTAAGATACCCGTGCATCCCCCTCTGTTGTGTTGTCACCCGCCGCGCGTTGCCACTGGTGCCGCTGTGCGAGGAGTTATTTTTAGCAGCAGGTGAAGAAGCTGCGCCGCTGGTTGGCTGCTGTTCATGCGCACAGTCGCCTCGCTGACTGACGTCATTAACGTCAAACACGGGATCTCGTCTGTCATTGGCTGAGGGTCTGCCGCCTGTGTTTACATTCTGCATGTGCGAATTGTTTACTTCAGGTACCGCCGATCCGGCTGTCACCTCAGCATAACTACGAGGATCGGGTCGTTTTGCACCAATAACAAATTTCCCTCGCACAAAATATGCTGACTTCCCTCGTGTTTAGCTCTGGCCACAGTCTCTGTCTGTCTCCTCGTCAGATCGTTCGCAACTCTCACACCAACCTTCTCCAGTTCAGAAACGAAGCTGACGATCTCTGATGATGAACATTTTGTCCCTCCAGTGTGTAAAATTTAACGATCATTGTTTGTGTTCGTCCATCACGTGGCTGTCCTACTCTGTGAGCCCTAGCAATGTGTTCCTGTGGTGTCCATGCCCTTTGTCCTGTCCACAGAGTTCAGTGTGTCACACACGATCCTGGCACACGTGTCGTAGTCCTCTTTGGGGTTTTGCTGTGGGAGGCCATATATTCTTAAATTGTCTCTTCTAGAGAATCCCTCCATCTGTCGATTTCTTCTGTCATCTTTTCTACTTCTCCCTTCAAATCACTGACAGATGTTTTCAAGGTGTTTTGTCTCCTCCCCCTGCCCTGTCGTCTCTGTGAATAACTCGTCCATGTCTTTTGTTAGTGATGATAACAGTGTCTGACAAGCGTTTGTTGTCAGTCTCAAGTCTGTCACAACCGTCTGTTGATTTCTTCACATTTTTCACTGACACTGTTTTAACTGCGATTTTATATCCACAAGATCGTTTTTAATGACACATTCTGTTCATGTTGTCGTTCACGTTGCTGAGTGATTTTGTCCGTCCGTGGTTGTCAGTAGGTCCGGGGGTTTCTGTTCAATGTCACCACTTAGCTAGCAGCCTCCTGGCTGAGAACACCCACGTTGATCACACACGCTGCTACAAGTGCTGGAACCTG
>JADBJO010005543.1:0-7500 GCA_016801955.1 Conus betulinus
AATCCTGCAGATTGGGGCAAGAGCACGCCGACACTGTCCTGGCTAGGGGGGAAGACAGAGTGATTCCCCCTGAAGGCCACGCTTAGCGCTCGACAGACTCCATCTGAGGCTTACCCCCCTGCCCCTCCTCCTCCCCTAACCCTCCCCCCGCTCAGACACTCGCCCTCCCCCCACCTCTCTCTTCCCTCAGGTAGGAAGAAAATGGTTTCATCCAATCTTTTGGTAAGCTTTGTTGTTTGATTCAAGTCAAAGTTCTTCGGCGTTCTATCAAAATTCACAATCCAAGGCGATGTCACAGCAACCGTTGCTCTCTGTCTGTTAGTCTGTCTGTCTGTTTGTCTCTCTCTTCTGTGCATTGTGTTGTCCGTCAAAGAAAGATTAAACATATATTGTACCTCCCTGGCCAGAACTATCAAATCATCAGAGAACAATTTATCAATTCCATCTCTCCGTCTCCCTATCTGTATGTCTCTGTCTTTCTCTGTCTGTCTGTCTGTCCCTCTGTGTCTGTGTCTTTCTCTCTCCTCCGTCCCCCTCTATCTCTGTGTAATAGAAATATTCGGTCATACATGAAACGTCTGGATCTATTTTCTTTTTCTGAACAAGTCAAGCGTCATTCTCCGTGTGACGTAATCGGCTTTGACGTAAAGATTAAGCTGTGGCGCACGGTACAGAAAGGAAGTGGTCGCCTGGATACAGCCCCAACAGTCGGGACCCAAGTCAACAAGTAGGTGCGGAAGCTGGCATCTAGCAACTGACGAAGTTTAGATAGATATTTTTATGATGCAAAGCAAACCTTGCACAAAACCTGTTGAAGAACCTGTTTAGATGAACTTGTGTACGTTCTGAAGAAAAAATAGCAGCTGAACTATGTGGGGGATCTACCTGTTGAGAGGTGGAACTCATGTGGAAACTTTTGGTGATGCACACTGAAGAACTTGTAGCTTTCAAAGAGGATGTGTGTGGTATGCCGTGATGAGAGAGGATTCTTGAGCTGACGAGAAGTGAAGTCATGAGGACTTACTGCAAGTTTTACATTGAAGAATTCAAGTAGTAAATGGCGTAGCTGAGGGAGTAACCTCAACATAGAAGTTGTTTTATAGTTGTGGTCTAGGAGTGTCACGTTCAGATCAGTATCGGACTCTCTAACTCTCTTGCAACCTAACACGTTCGGAGAACACCACGGGACCCTAGGACGGAGTTCTGAGGATGGTTCAGCAAGGCATTCACCACCTTGCCGAGGATTGCCACCAGAGTTCTAGTGCAGCCATTACCGATATGAGTTCGCAGCTTACCACGTTAAGTGTGGTCGCCGGTCGGGAGCTAGGGGCAGGAGAAGTAAACCTGCAGAGGGGAACAAGAACGTGAAGAAGAAGGCCTGTAGACGGGAGCTGGAAGTGAAGTAGAACGCCATGACAGGAGCGGAGGAGTGACACACACGCAGAGCTGCAAGTCATCCAAGAACACGTGCAGTGTCGGGAGACATCCATCAAACATACAATACATGATAGGGACAAGTTTCAAGGTAAAAGGCTTCTATTTTCTTAAATGGGAGCTCCCACATAATAAACTTACCAGTGAAGACCACGGATACTGACTCTCAGAACTGTGGCGGTGATTTGATGTCTCGGAGTGTGGAATCCGTTGCAAATGAAGTTTCGTGGACTAACCATTAAAAAGACGAACTCTGCATTAAAATTAACTTCTTTAACGCATTGAAGAGGCCTTTTGAATGGTCAAATGCAGTAGCTTGTAAGTCTGTGCATGTAGGCAAGGATCCAAAAGTGTTTGAATGAATGTTTATTGTATCATTTCACAAGATCGCTTCTGAGACTTCACTTCATGAGGTGCTGAGTATGTGTCTGGGATACCTGGTTCTTTGACACCCCCCGCCCTTTCCGGTTACACTCTGTCTTTCTCTCCCTCTTCCACTACCTCCCTCTCTCCTTTTCGCTGTCTCCCTCTCTTTCCCAGTATATCTCTGTCTCCCACCGTCCTCCCTTTCTCCACCCCACCCCTTCTCTGTCTGCATAAACATACACCGAAAGGTGTGTCTGCAGAGAGCTGAGGGCATTGGACCTTTCATGTCATGGTCAAGATTTGACCCATGGCAGCACCAGAAGGTGAAGGATGGAACACGGATCCTTCACCCCCCATCTTCCATGTCCACACCTGCTGAAGCTTGAAGGCCTGGGTGTTCTGCACAGAGCAGATGAGCCATGGATGTACCGCAATAACCCAGTATGCCTCAGATTCAATTACCCTCAAAACTGATGTGACGGACAACATCCACAACACCTAATCACACTTGAGTGAGAACAGTGCATGTAATGTTAGCCAGACATAAAATTGTCACAGTGGGTCTGTGTGTGTGTGCGCGCACGCGCGCTCGTGTGTGTGTGTACAGTGTGTATGTGTGTGTGTGTGGTGTGTTTGTGTGTGTGTGTGTGTGTGTGTGTGTGTGTGTTGTGCACGCGCATACTGAAGCGACGCTGTCTGTCTGTCTGTCTCTCGATTACAAAGGGAAAAGCCCTTTAGTTTGACTGAGGATGATTTTGACTCAACAATGAGAAGCCTTTAGTTTGACTGAGGATGATTTATAATAAATTGAGAATCTCTTTAGACTAAGGCTAAATGTGACTATGCGATGAGTGATTCTTCAGTTAGACTCAGGCTGAATGTGACTCTTGAATTAAAAAAAACAAAAAAGAAGAAGCTCGTTAATAAGACAGAGGCAGAAAGTAAACTATACAGTGAGAAGCATCTTAGATCATGGTTGAATGAGACCTTAGAACAAGGAGCCCTTTATTTAGACAAATGTTGTAGTATGCGACTATAGAATGAGAGGCTATTTAGACAGAGATTGAACGGGACTGTAGAGTGAAAAAGCTCTTTAGATTGAGGTTGAGTGTGACTCCTCAGTAACTTTAGTCCCACTGTGTTACCTCGTCACTAGCTTTAGCTCCCCTCCCTCCCCCTTTCTCCTCCCCCCTCCCTCTCACCTAGCTGCCCTCCAACCCGCGACAAACGGTTCCTATTAGCCAACAATAATAGTGAAGGAAAAAGTCTGTTCCACATGTGGAGAAGTGGGTCTAATATACTTAGTGACGTTTTTGAACGGACCAGGCAAAGTGATCAAGCAAACAAATCACACACACACACACATACAAACACACACACACACGCACACGCACACACACTCGCACAAACGCACACACACACACACACACACACACACACACACACACACACACACACACACACACACACACACACACACACACACACGCACACGCACACACGCACACACACACACACACACACAGACACACACACGCACACACACATGCACGCACGTACACACACATACACACACACACACACACACACACACACACACACACACACACACACACACACACGCACGCACGCACGCACGCACGCACGCACGCACGCACCACACACACACACACGCGCGCGCGCGCGCGCACATACACACGCACACACACACGCACGCACACACACACACACACACAGGCACACACGCTTGCGCACGCATGCACACGCACACACACAACCGCACACACGCATACCCCTCCCCCTCCCACACACAGACACATACACATCACACACATACACACACGCGCGCGCGCGCACATGCACACGCACACAAACATACACCCACCCCCCCAACACACACACACAAATATAAACACACGCGCGAGCGCTCCTGATCCAAAAATAAATCAAGTAACAATATACTGGACTTTGAAAACGGAGCATCAGACGTTCCACTCGATCTGTTAAAAATGCAGTTTAATGTTCTCTTTCCAGGCTCAACTTGCAGGCTGGAGAACGAGAGACGATTTGGTGAAACCCAACAAATTGTTTGTAATACCCTCGCTGGGAGACGCGTCAAACCTGTACTCTCACGTAGCATGGTTTGTTCTACAGTCGTTTGCGTAACATGCCATAGTCATTTGCATAACATTCCATGGTCGTTTGCGTAACATTCCATAGTCGTTTGCGTAACATTCCCACGACAAAGCTGCCTCTGAATCCCAAGAAAATCACGGCATTTGGGGTTGGGGTTGGGAGATTGGAGAGGTGGGGGTGGGGGAGGGGGGGGTGCAGACTGGTTGTTTTTTTGTTCTCTCTCTCTCTCTCTCTCTCTCTCTCTCTCTCTCTCTCTCTCTCTCTCTCTCTCTCTCAACTTTATGGCTTTAGAAGATTTATGGTTATGGTTAGAAACTTGGGTTGTAAATCTTTCGACCTCTTTTCAGTTTCCTATTTTTTCATTTCTCCTTTTAAAAAGTTTCCCAGTCCTTTCGAAACTGCTGCAGAGAGAGAGAGAGAGAGAGAGAGAGAGAGAGAGGAGAGAGAGAGAGAGAGAGAGAGAGAGAGATGTTTGTTCCACACCACTCTCTCTGTCTCTCATTGATCAAGCTTTGCAAAGACGTGACTAATTTTTTTTTTTCACAATACCCCCTTCTCCTTCATAATATATATATGTCTACCTGTCTGTTTGTTTGTCTGCCTGTCTTTCTGCCTACCTGCCTGCCTGCCTGCCTGCCTGCCTGTCTCTCTGTCTGTGTATCTCTCTGTCTCTGTCTTTGTCAGTGTGTGGACAGTCGAAAATGGGTTCAAGTTTTCATCTGTTAAAACAGAGTGCATCCACTTTCACAATTTCAGACAAATTTTTCCACCACCAGAAATTTTCATACATAAGGCTCAAATTCCTGCTGTCACAGAAGCCAAATTTTTGGGTGTTACCTTTGACCAAAAGTTAGATTTTAAAAGCCATATTCAGAAGTTGAAAACATCGTGCCTCAAAGCCATGAATATCCTCCGTGAAGTGGCTCATACGGATTGGGGTGCAGACAAATGCACACTTCTCCCCTGCCTATGACTGTGTCTTTGACCCTCAGTTCCAAAGCAAATTCGAAAAGAACCCTAACTGTATTCCACCGTTTGGTCTTCGTATGCAGCCTCACGCGCGGAATGCAGGTCTAGACCTAGGAGTTGTGTCCGATTTTTCTAAGTTTTCCAACCTCCGTGGACCTTTTTCACACCAGAGATCCGTTTTGATCTTGCAGCTTTTCGCAAACAATGTACCAGCTCTCTGGCATACAAGGCGTTGTATGCTGACCTTTGTTCAGAATTCCCATCCTATCAGAAAAATTTTCACTGACGGTTCCAAGTCTGAAGATGGAGTGGCCTGTGCAGCCTATTGCCCTGGTGCTCCTTCTCAAATACGGTTGGAACATATTCATTCAGACGCTTCTGCTTACTTTGCTGAACTTACAGCTCTGGTTCTCTGCCACTGAGGATAATCTCACAGTCTACGAAGAGGGACTTTCTGGTTCTGTCGGATTCACTGTCAGCTTTGGAGGCCATAGCTGGCCGAAACCTTCAGCATCCCGAACTCTTACACTTTTTTTAACTTTTGACCAAGTTGAAAGTGGAGGGTTACAATATTATTCTGACTTGGGTTCCGGTCATGCTGGCATCGGAGGGAACGAAATGGTTGATCGTTTGGCCAAGAATGCCACAAGAGAGAATCTGTCAAACACACCTATCCCCTGCTCAGATCTGAAACCCAGAATTAACGATTATGTCAGAGACCTCTGGCAGGAGGATTGGAATACACAGACGGATAACAAACTCTTTCAGATCCGTCCAAACCTAAGGAGTTCCTCCCATCTCGTCTGGTGGTCGTAAAGAAGAAACAGTTCTGTGCCGGCTGCACACCGGCCATTCGTATTTTTACCATTCGTACCTTTTAAAGAGTGAAGAAGCTCCATGGTGCATTCCATGTCATGTTCCACTCACAATGAAACATTCTTTTAGAGTGTTGGGACTTGCATGATGTGAGACACAAACATTTTACAGCAGATTCCATGAAAACCTTGTTCAGAGACGTTCCGCCTGACACGATCTTTGAGTTCTTGAAAGAGATTAACATTTTTCATCAGATCTGAGATTTTACAGTGGAAAGATTTTTAAAACAAACTTTTGGATGTGTTTTTGGACGTATTTTTAAAGAATTGTGTTCAATGTGTTGGTTTTTTAATCCTAGGATAGGTTCTTTTAATCTGTTTTTAATGGGTTGGGAGAGGTTTTGCTTTTAATCTTTTTTTTAAACATATATACGTGGTAGTTGCTTCTTGGAATCTGTTCTAACTTTCTCATTTATGTGTTGGTATGGTGGGTTGACTGTGAAGAGCAGAATGTGCTTGAGAAAGTGGTGAACGTGGGAGGAAAAATCGTTGGTGAGAGACAAAAAAGTCTGAGTGAGCTATACAGGTGCCGTGTTGTTTGTAAAGCGAAGAAGATTACGTGTGACCAGACCCACGTTCTTGCAAATCAGTATGACCTTCTTCAGTCAGGACGAAGATATCGATCGGTTAAATGCAGAAGTGTCAGATTTAAACAAAGTTTTATTCCGCTGTCCATTGATTTCATGAACCGAGAAGATGTTTAATTGAAATCCAAATTCCTCTATATGAATGTATGTCATATGTGAGAAAATGGGTAATGTGGCTAAATTATTGTTTATTTGCTGTGAATGTGTGTGACCACAAATTAATTTCTCAAATTGAGATAATAAAGTTTACTTGACTTGACTTGAGTTTGGAACGTGGTGAAAGTCCTGAGATAACCTCTGTTGTTGACGGGACTATAATTTTAATCTTAATCTTAATCTTGTCAGTGTGTGTGTGTGTGTGTGTGTGTGTGTGTGTGTGTGTGTGTGTGTGTGTGTGTGTGTGTGTGTGTGTGTGTGTGTGTGTGTGCGCGCGCGCGCGCGTAGGTCGCACACGCAATGTACGTGTTCGACAGATCTCTATGGGTTGCTGATGCTAAGCTACGACAGGACAGGTCCGGGTGTGGGTGTGTATGGAGAGGGAGTAGGAGCTGCGTGAGAACAAGGCCCCTGTGATAGTATGAAAAAAACTAACAGAAAAAAAAACTAAAAGCCCCCAGGACCCCTCTCTACACAACACACACACACACACACACACACACACACACACACACACACACACACACACACCACACACACACACACATATGCGCCGCACGCGCGCGCACACATCTTTTCCCCATCATCGCTCCCCCTCTCTCTGTGTCTCCTCCCTCCCTTCCTGTCTATCTGTGTGTGTGTGTGTGTGTGTGTGTGTGTGTGTGTGTGTGTGTGTGTGTGTGTGTGTGTCTTGTGTGTGTGTGTGTGTGTGTGTGTGTGTGTGTGTGTGTGTGTGTGTGTGTGTGTGTGTGTGCGTGCTTGCGTGCGTGCGTGCGTGTGTGTGTGTGTGTGTGTGTGTGTGTGTGTGTGTGTGTCGCACATACATATATACTTACATACACACAGACAGACAGACCGACATACTTAAATTGAAATCTGTCTGCACTGTCTCCCCCTGCTCTAATAATAAGTTCAATTATGATGGACCCTCCTCGTTTGCACCCGAGAGACGTCGTGTGAAGTCCGTCCCCTAAGAA
>JADBJO010005543.1:10000-20000 GCA_016801955.1 Conus betulinus
TGTGTTAATAACCTGCACTGGCTGCCACGCGGTGTCTCTCTCTCTGTTGGGTAATGGGAATTTTGCCGCAAATAGGGAGCAAGACTTGTTTAAGCCTGTTGGCAAGTAGACTCCTCTCAACTCACTTTTTTTTTTCTTGTCATGAATTACTAGGAGTTAGGGTGAGGATGGGGAACAAATGGGGAATGGAAAAAAGGGGGGGGGGGGGGGGGGGGGGACGGGGAGGGGAGGGAGGGAAGGGCGAAAGGAGAGGAAGTGGTAGGAGGTTGTGACATTGCATTGCAGTGGACATTGAAGCTGATCTAAAGGCTGAACCTGACATGGTAAGCACAGGTGGAATCAGAGGACATGACATGGCGTGTGGGTTAGCTGGTCAATCCGATGAGACCAACAAAAAGAAACGAATGAAGTGAAGTGCTATCGAGGGCTTAGAGGCAAGCGCGGTTTAGTGTGAGTCACAGGTATATGGAAATGATTGAAGATTAATGAACCAAATTTAACTTGATGGTTCCTTTCAGTGCAACGACTTCATGTGCGTGCGTGCGTGTGGTGTGTGTGTGTGTGTGTGTGTGTGTGTGTGTGTGTGTGTGCGCGCGCGCGCGCGCGTGTGTGTGTACGTGCGTGCTTGCGTGCGTGCGTATATACATCTATCTATCTAGCTATCTAGATGTGTGTGTGCGCGCGCGCGCGTGTGCGTATGTATATTTTAAGTCTGTCGCTTTATACCGTGTGATATTTAAAGTTTGGACGCAAATCTTCGGCTGCACAGCAGTTCCCACCACATCCATCTACATTCCCCATACCCACTTATCCACTCCCTCCCCACCCGTTGCCTCCCGTCCCATCCCGCCCTTCCTAACACCACCCCCTTTTTTCCCCCCCCCCCCCCCCCCTCCCGACTTCTAAACACACATACATCCACCTGACTCCCGTCGTCTCTAGGCAAAGCAAACAAGAAATGTCAGGAATGTGAGCCCGACCTCGTGATCAACAGACCACAACCCTTCACTGGCTTCTCATCCAGATAAGCATTGAATACAAACTTAACACACTGCCCTTGCTCACCCCATTCTTTTGTGGGTCAACGCTTTTTGTACTTTTTCTTCGAGGCGCCTCTATTTCTTACCTCACACAAGACTTCTTTGTGTGTGTGAAATTTTACGTGATCGCTTTTTTCTTTTTTGTTCAGCACCTCTGTCAGTTTAGACTCGTCTGCCTGATGATTTAATTAGAACTGGATTTAAACATCGTCATTAAAAAAAAAAAGCATAAAACCCCATGTGACTTTAAGAAAAAGTACTTTTGATGACTGCTGAGATTCCTGCCGTTTCCAGCCTGTTCTCCTTTTGCCTTGTTTGTTACTGTAGATGATGATGATGATGATGATGATGATGATGATGATGTGTGTGTGTGTGTGTGTGTGTGTGTGTGTGTGTGTGTGTGTGTGTGTGTGTGCGTGTGTTCCTGTTGTTGGACTGTGTAAGCCGAGTACAAACCACTCGATTTTTTTTTTTTTTTGAGGTGCGGGTTGGACAGTCACCTTCTTCATTTCCTTCACCACCACCCCTCCCACACACACACACACACACACACTCTAGTCTTATCATTGTTATTATTATAAATATTCTCCTCCTCCTTTATTACTACTATCATCATCGTCGTCGTCGTCCTTTGTCGTCGTCATCATCATCATCATCATCATCATCATCATCATCATCATCATCACCACCCTTCTTCATTTTTCTTGTTGTTGTTGTTGTTGTTGAAGATAACGATGATGAAGGGAATTAATGGCATTCCATTCTGATGTGAATTTATAGGACAGACCTGCTGTGTGCCCTTCTGTTCATGACGTATACCGGAATCAGCAAGGCTTGAGAGATACAGACGCATGCACAGCTGGTCAGGACGCTTTGAGCAGCATCCGCAGAGACGCATTTCTTTTCGCTGTCTCACCCTGTCTCTTCCCCCCCCCCCCACCCCCACCCCCACCCCCTTCCCAATGACATTACCTCACCCCGGCTGTCCACATAGACAACCACATTCAGGCTTGTGCCGTTGTATTCCCAGGAGCGACAGCCCGCATGGAGCAACGAGCGTGAAGTCGGCACGAGGCAACCCGGCAGAAAAGCCACCGCGCTGCTGCTGGTCGACTCTCTGTGCTGGTGTTCCGTGTTACCTGATATGGCCCGACACACGCGGAACACCACATACCCATTTTCATATGATAATTGCTTACCCGAGGAGCCAGTGTGAATCGATGAAAACACTACCATGTTTTTATTATTCTGAAATGGGAAATTGGGAAAATCCGAGTACACACACCAAAAGCGATCAAAGGACTCTTGCATGACCAACTTGAGAAATGGGGAAAATCCGAGCTTGCACATGTCGGACCACGTTGACAAAGGAAATGGAGAACAATCCGGGTATGCACATCAGTGGCGGTCAAAGGGCTGTCGGATGTCAGAGCATGATGACTGAGAAAATGGGGAATATCCGAATATACACATCAAACATGTTCACAGGGTTCTAGCATATCCGACCATGCTGATATCATCTCTTCATCTCAATTCCGTGACCTAAATAGTCATAGTGGGGACATGAAGGACGACTCCGCAAATCTTTTTCTCCATCGTGGCCTGTCGTCTGCTTCTCGCGAGAGTTCTGGCAGCCTGTCCATTCTCTCACATTCTCCGACCAGCTCTTTCTCTGCCTGCCTCTGCGCCTTCCTCCCTCAAGCTGCCTCGCAGGATTGACTTTGCCAGCCAGCTGTGTCATGTCACGTGGCCAAACCACATCAGCGTTCTCCTCTTGACCGTAGCCATGTGGGGGTTCCTGTGGTCCTGCCAGTCGTTGGTTCTGCGCTCTGTCCAGGAGATGTAGAATAGTCTTCTGTATGCCTTCATTTTAAAGGCCTGGATCTTCTCTCCAACTCTCCCGTCAAGGTCCAGCTCTCACACCAGTACAGGAAGATCGAGAAGACGAGAGCTTTGTATAGCGTGAGTTTTGTTGGGAAGCTGATCTTGTTGAGCTTCTCCTCAGCTTTGTGAGCTTTGCCATAGCTGATGTGGAAAGAGCTAGTCTGATGCTGATTTCTGTTGAGCAGCGGCCGTCTTTCGTGAGTGTGAAGCCGAGGTATTTGAACGCTTCCACCTCTTCCAGCTTTTGTCCATTCATGGTGATGTTTACGATCTGGTCTTCATTGCTGCTGTTCACCTGCACCTTGCTCTTGTCTGCGTTGATTTCCATCCCATATGCACTGGCTCGGGTCTTCTAGCCTGCTGGATAGGTCCTGGAGTTCGACGTTGCTTCTGCCGAGTAGATCTATGTCATTAGCAGACTGCATATGGGCCTGTCCTCAACCATTGCTCTGTGTGTTTTCCGCGAGTGCAGCTTACTTTTTTTCAGAATATTATTTAAGTAGTGCTGCCAGTTTCTTCCAGACATTGAAAATTTGCCGTGCTCAGATACTGTTTTTTTTTTTTTTTTTTTTGACTGACACTTCCTCTTATTCAGATATTGAATCCTCCCCAGAAGTTGTCTCTTGTTGTCGAGACATTGGCTACTGTTCACACATTGTCTCTTGTCTAGATACTGACTCCTGTCCAGACACTGACCCATATCCAGATACTGAACCTTAGACTTCTATCAAGACGCTGTCTTTTGTCCAGACACTGACTCAGGAACTCCTATCATGTCATTGATTCCAGTCCTGTCGATGATTTTTTTTTTTTTTTTTTTTTTTTACTTCTGTCCATACTTTGACTCCTGTCTGACATTCCTTACTATCCACACATTGACTTCTGTCTAGAGTTTTATCACTATCCACAAACCGACAGACAGACAAACAGACAGACAGACAGACAGACAGAACACACACACACACACACACACACACACACACACACACACACACACACACATGCTAGCCCGCACGCATGCACACACATACAAACACACACGCAACACAAAGCATAAACACTCGCGAGCGGACACACACACACACACACACACACACACACACACACACACACACACACACACACGCACGCACGCACGCACACACACACACACACACACACACACACACACACACACACGCGCGCGCGCGCGCGCGCGCGAACACACACACACACACAAGCGCGTTTGTACGCATGCAGGCACGCACGAACACAGACTTGCACACACACTCACACACACACACACACACACACACACACACACACACACACACACACACACACACACACACAGAGAAGTGCCCAAAGTCATTATTTTTCGAACCACTACACGCTCATCGATCGACATTTCTCCAGAGAAAGGTCGGCCTGTCCACGGTTCATTGATCACCTCACCCCCCCACCCCACTCCCCATCTTCGACCCCTCCCCTCGCCCCTCTCGCCCCTCCCTTTCCCACCCACCCCCCTCCCCCGACCTCTCCCGCCGAGAGTCTACAAACCACCACCCATTAATCCTCAACAGACCCTTCCCTTCCCCCACCTTCTCTCTTGCCTTGTTCTCTCTATTCTTAACTGTTGGAGTATGTATGTACAGACGTACTATAGATTTATCTATGTGTGTTTAGATGTTTATATGTGTATGTATATATGTGTGTAAGCACGTACGTATGTACACATGTCTGTCTGTCTTTATGTATGTATACATAGTATGTATCTCTCTCTATCTCTCTCTCTCTCTCTCTCCTCTCTCTCTCTCTCTCTCTCGTGTGTGTGTGTGTGTGTGTGTGTGTGTTTGTGTGTGTGTGGGGGCGGGGAATGGCAGAGGAAAGAAAGGTACCACCAACAATTGTCCTTGTGCGGTCAGTGTCGTGGACCCGTGTTTAAGGGTGTGTGTAAGGGAGGTGGGGAGGGGGAGGAGCCTCTATGTGTGCGTGCGTGCGTGCATGCGTGCGTGCGTGCGTGCGTGCGTGTGTGTGTGTGTGTGTAAGACAGGAGCAGTGACTTGAGTCCTCCTTCTGTTCGACAATGGCGAAGTGGGATAAGCTACCTCGCTGTTATTGTTAATTCCAGGCGCGAAGGGATTTGGCGGGTGCGTGTGTGTGCCTGTGGGAGAGGGCAGGGGTGGGAAAAATCCAGGGCTTGCCTTTTTGTTTGTGGAGTTTTGTTCATCAGGTAGGTTTTCTTTTTTTTTCCGCTATGTTTGCTTGATTTTGACTTCTCTCTTTCGCCACTCTTTTTTTTTTTCTTCTTTTTTTTCTATCACACTCTCTTCTTCTTGTTCTTCTGGTTCTTTCCTTCTTCTTCTTCTTCTTCTTAGTGTCCGCTGTCTCTCTTTTGAATGTGATTTAGCTCTCTTTCTTGATTTTGCATTTGTCTTCCCTTTGTGTAGTTCTTTCCCCTGATTCTTCTACTCTGTCTTGTTTTATTTTTGCTCTGCTTAAAAAAATGTTTCTTTAAACGCTTTCATTCTCTTTTTTTTTTTTGTTGTATATCTTTACTGTCTTTTCCGGAAGGATAGCTTCAAAAACACAAATGACATAAAAATAACAGGACTGTTCCAGTGGTTTTCTTTGTAATCCGAATGGAATACAAAAAGTGAAAAGATGAAGAGGTGGAGCAGGAGGAAGAAAGAGAGGATAGAGGAGGAATAGGGGGAGGATTGAATCAGAAAGACAATAAATAGTATTGACATTTAATGAAGAATAAGAATACTGATTTCTTACTCAGTCTGTGTGTGGATATTTTACGAGAAAATGCGGGTGTTACTGAAAATGAGTATAATTAGGATATGAGTTTGTTCAGATGAAAAATGATATGGAACGATTCGCTGATAATATGAATACAGATTTTCAATGAGAACTAGATTACAGATATATTTCTGAGAATGAGAATGACATGTTTAACTGAGAATAAGAATAATGATTTATGTTTTACTGAGAATAAAAGTATTCATGTTTTGTCGAGTAAGAATAAAGGCGATTTACCGATTAAAGGAATAATGATTGATGCTTTACAAACGGTAAGAAAATAAGATGATATTTTCGAGAAATAGAATATGGATGATTTACTGAGAATGATAATATCGACATTTTACCGAAAATTGAAGCACGATGTTTCACTCAGAATATGAATGGTTGTTTTACTGAGAATAAGAGTAGGAATGTTTCACATAGAATGTAGTAGTTGCATACAGAATAAAAATACTGGTGTTTTGGGAAGGGGGTGGGGCAAGAATACGGATGCTTTGAACGGATATCTAAGTGCCCCTCTGCACCAAGTTCCCATGAAAAAGAAACAGCAACAAAACAAAACACAAAATCATGCCGAACATTAATGACATTGTACAGCAAAAATCTCAAAGAGAACGCGAGAGAGTGTGTAAAGATTCGTCCGACTAGCCGGTGGCCAATCTTTTGTTTCAAAAGGAAACATCAAATGGATACTTACAGTGAAATGAAAAGGGGCAAATTATTCGTCAGTAAACAAACCATTCCACGATGACTAGCATAACAATTGTTCACTAAACGGCCAGGGTGTGGGTAAATATGAAAAAAGAAAGGGATGTCTTTCAGTACTTGAGGGAAAAAAAAAAAAAATCAATACACTTTTTACACAGGACACGCATTTCACTAAAAATCTAGAACTTCAAATCCGTGCTGAATGGGGATATGAGTGTGTGTTTCGTCAAATAATAGTAGATCAGGAGGTGTAGGTATTCTCTTCAATACAAAATTTCGATTTTAAGATAGAAAGAACAATAAAAGACAGTGAAGGTAATTATATAATTTCGATTATTAACACAATCAATAAACAGATTACGTTAGTGAATATATATGGTCCAAACAAAAACGACCAAGATTTTAAATTTTTTTTATTTATTTACTTTTTTTTTTTATTAATTTATTTATTTTTTTTATAAAAGTATCCAAAAGAAAATAGAAGAAATATGTGTTACAAATGTAGTATTAGCCGGAGACTGAACTTTGTGCTTAATCCAAATTAAGATTATTATAACTACAAACATATTAATAACATTAAAGCTTGTGATACAGTATAACAAATAATGTCCGATTTAGAGCTGGTAGATATCTTGCGCGAACTCAACCCAGAAACTACTCGTTTTACCTGGAGAAGAATGCAACCGTTTCAACGAAGTCGTTTGGATTTTTTTTTTTTTTTCTAGTTTCGGACTCGTTGCACAGTAATGTAAATAATGCTGATATTCTCGTGGAATACAGGAGTGATCATTCACTAATAACCTTAGAATTAAACTTTAAGAAAGAAGAGAAAAAAAAAGAAATGTTTTGGAAATTTAATGCATCCTAATGAAAGATCGCAACTATGTCGAAATTATTAATGAAATAATCGAAAGAGTAAAAAAGAACAGTATGTGTGTATTACCGTCCCGTGCGCAAGAACAAAAAGTACGGACATTCCAAACAACGAAATACAATTTACGATATCAGACCAGTTGTTCCTAGACACTTTTACTATTGGAAATCATCAAAAAAAAAACAATATTACATATTCAATAAAAAAAAAAGGGAAGGAACTAACGCGAAAGAGCAAGAGCTAGAACTACAAGAACGAATACAAGAATCTGGAAAACATATAGCGTCAAAAGTGAAAGTGACACAATGCTTTTAGAAGAAAAGAAGAAACAATTGTTAGAAATCAGAAAAATAAAATGGACGGTATAATCTTGCGCTCCAAAGCGAGGATGGGTATCTTGATGGAGAAAAAGTGAAAAAAAAGTAAACAGATATTTTTTGTTCTCTTGAGAAAAGACACTTTGTGAGCAAACAGATGTTTAAAGCTTGTAACACATGGCAAAACCGGTCACTTTCAGAAACAGACGAGATTTTGGAAAAGAGAAACTAAAAACCTTCTGTAAAGAATTGTATGAAGAAAGCAAACCAAAACATGCTGACTTAGAAACAATATATCATAAACTTACCAAACTAACTAAATAAAGAAGACTGAATAAATGGAAGGATAACATCTAATGAAGAAGCAACGATAGTGCTAAAGAATATGAAAATGACAACATCCGGGAACCGACGGGATTCAACGGATGACTGTTAATTTTTTTTTTTTTTTTTTCTGGGAACCAGCAGTTGGGGAGACTTTGTAGTCAGGTGTCATTAACGAAGGTTTCGTAAAGGGTGGACTGAAGGTAACCCCCCATGTCCATAAAACAAAGGGAAACAGGGATCAATATCTGTATGTCAAAAGGCAGGATGAGGGGGGGAAGGAACAAGGGGGGGGACGGTAGTGTAGGAGGGAAGGAGGAAGGAGAGGGGGATAGGAGGAAGGAGAGGGGGTAAGGGTGAGAGGAAAAAGGAGAGGGGGAGAGGAGGGAAAGGGGAAAGGAGAGAGGATTTAGGGGAGGAGGGGGGGGCAGGGGAGGGAGGAAGGAAGGAAGGCGGGCGGCGGAACGGAAAGGGAGGAAAAAAGGGAAATAGCAAGAAAGAACAAGGAAAGAGGAAAAAGAAAGACAAAACGAGAGAAGAAAAGGAAGCGAATAAAAAAAAAAAAAAAAAAAAAACAAAGCCTTGCCTTGTGAAAATGTAAACGCTTGAAATTAATTGCAATGATCTGTAATCCAAAGCAATGTAGGGTGACTCTACTGTTTTTCTGTTCAATCATTGACATTATAGGCCATGTCAAATTCACATCATTAGTGGGACATTACTGGAAGATAGGCATGCGTTTCAATTACCCTAAGTTGTGATTGGAGCAAAAAGAATGGAATGTGTGAAGGGAGGGAGACAAATGGAACCTTTAAAAAAAAAATATAAAACAAAGACAGGAGGAGTAAGCCAAAAAAAAAAAAAAAAAAAAAATAAAAAAAAAAAAAAAAAAAAAAAAAAAAAAAAAAAAAAAAAAAAGGAACATTCTGTGAATTCAGTATAATATATATATTGATTACTATGGAATGCACGGAGAGAAGAAAAAAGAAAAGGGTTTATCTTAATTGTACAAACAAAAAAAAAAAGTGGCATTCTTGAACCCTGGTTTTTTTCTTCTTTAAATGTACCCATATATATTACAGTGTGCTTCTATAAAACAGTTGCCAGTGATGTTGAAGAACGAGCTTTTTACAGCGAAAATGCAAAATTGATTGGAGAATATACAATTTAAATGAAACTGGTTATTTTGGTTGTTGTTTTTTATTTTAACTCCAAGTTTTACCCCCAGAAGTATACAAATTTTTGTGGGAGGAAGTGGTGGTCCAGCAAATTTAGTTGGATCCGGAACCCTCTGATCTGTCCTGAATATATATTTGAAAAACACTAATATATATATATATATAATATCTATTATATATATATTAGTCATTTATCCAGAAAACCAACCGAAAGTAAGCCGGCGTCGGAAAAAAAAAAAAAGAAAAAAAAAAAAAATGAAAGAAAAAAAAAAAAAAAAAAAAAAAAAAAAAAAAAAAAAAAAAAAAAAAAAAAAAAAAAAAAAAAAAAAAAAAAATTAAAGGTATTCTGGATAATATTATTCGATGGTGGTACGGTGTGTTTTGTCAATACCAGTGCATGCAGAATGGCAACAGAACAGAAAAAATTGGCGGGGGAAAAAAAAAACCTAAAAAAAAGGAAGAAAAAAAAAAAAAAAAAAAAAAAGGTGTAAGTTAAAAAAAAAAAAAAAAAAACAAAAGGAAAAGAAAAAGAAAAAAAAAAAAAAAAAGTAAGTGCTGCCATTTGTGCGGCTGGACTCGGCTGTTTTGCTACCTGCTTCCGTATTGCCATTACTGCGTTGTTTCCATTGTACGTTGTCTTCAAGCATGTCATGGGTCAGCACGGTAGTTGGATTTTTGCTGAGGCCTGCCGTAGGGAGCTGCACAGACTGATGGACAGAGGACTGGACCTGGCGTCCCGCGCTGTCCAGCCAAGCCAACTGGTGGAACTTGTGGTTGGGCTTTCGAACGCTAGTAAGAATCAATTTCTGAGGGTAAAATTTAAATTCCTGTAGGAATTTGTTGGTTGAGCTTTCAACGCTAGTGTAGAATCAATTTATGAGGGTA
>JADBJO010005543.1:30000-47500 GCA_016801955.1 Conus betulinus
TTTTTAATTTATGTCTATTCATCTTTTTATTCATTTGTCTTCAATTCCAGAAATGGAATCTAAAGCAAATGAAATGGTGAAAAGCTGACAAACAAAAGACAAGCTAATAACTTTCAAAACAATTATTCCAATTATGATAAAAAAAAAAAACCCACCTGAAGAATTACTTGAACATTTTTGATCACCAAATTAAACCAACTCGAACGAGAATAAGCTTTCATACTGTTCACCGCTTCAGTATTGCGCCTATAGCATAACCAGGTTCGCCTCGTACGACAGTTTTCTAACAACAATGTTCTTAGCAGTCTAAACCAACCAACGTATCTTTAGCAACAAGATTAGGCAACGCAAATTTAACTTTCCTAATAGGGTTCTTCCATCAAACACTACCAGCTTGTACGTACGTAGGCTAATAAGGTCTTATATAGTTACCCATAAGACAAAAAATGAATTGTTAATTATAATTATGTAAACAGCTCATGTGACTTAAGGATGCCTGGAGCTGCAGAACATTGAGCAAGAACGTTCTGCCTTCATCGCGAAAGAATGGTGGATCCACGCCATCAGAGAAGAGAACTGTAAACTATCTGAAAAACAATGACTGAAAAATAATACGAGAAAAAAAAAAACCCCCCCCCCCCCCCCCCCCCCCCCCCCCCCCCCCCCCCCCCCCCCCCCCCCACCCCCCCCCCCCCCCCCCCCCCCCCCCCCCCCCCCCCCCCCCCCCCCCCCCCCCCCCCCCCCCCCCCCCCCCCCCCCCCCCCCCCCCCCAAAAGAAAGAAAGAAAGAAAGAAACAAACAAACAAAAAATAATAATAAAGGTTTAAATGTGGAAAGGAAAATAAACTTTTCAAACCATCAAATTAAGTTCTTTCTCCAGAGGATCGCAAATCTTACTAGAAAATAATTTCATTGCTCAATTCAAGAACAAAACCTAACAAAATGAACACTATTCTGCAGGCAGTCACACACTCTCTGTTGAATTAGTATGCCTATCCCCAAACTCGGCTACATTACTGATCACTTGAAGCCTATACAGCGACTCTCACTTTAAAGTTTTAAAATTGATACAAAACTAACTTGCAACCCATGCCATTATGTTCAGTATCTACGAATATGAGCTACACTGCTGTTGTTTGTGCTTCTGTCACGCATGCCATTAGTGCCCCTAGTGCCCGGAACAGCTTGTTTACAGTGCTTATGTGACCAGTGCCATCCTGAATGATCTGAACAGCTGGTTTACAGTTCTGATGTGACCTGTGCTGTTATACTCCGTTCCCACGATGGGTCTAGACAGCTGTCATAAGTACAGATGTAACGCATGCCATTACATAATCCCCACAATACTCTGTTGCTGTTAACGGTTTTGATGTGACCGACCCTTTCTGCGCTTAGAACTCTTCCTGAACTCTTCCTGTGTGTGTGTGTGTGTGTGTGTAAAACAAAATTTGCGTTATTATCAAGTTAACACATGAAGGTAGGTGACAATCCCAAGGCCGCCGCTACCGACGGTCACATGCGCATGTTCGTTGTGCGGAGCAATATATAGCCAAAATGTACTGTCCTTCCTTACAAATGATAGTAGCAGGCCCTGCAGGTATGACGGTGTCTGCAACTGTGCCCTTACCGATGGTTTTGTTAAATGAGTACAGATTTCTTTGCCATCGCCAAGTTTTCGTTTCCAACTTTACGATCTTGTCAGCTACCTAACAGATTACGTTTAGCTCTTAGCTCTCTCTCTCTCTCTCTCTCTCTCTCTCTGTCTGTCTGTCTGTCTGTCTGTCTGTCTCTCTCTCTCTCTCTCTCTCTCTCTCTCTCTCTCTCACACACACACACACACACGCACACACATGCGCGCACACGCTCGCGCGGACAGACACACACACAGACACACGCACACACTTAGATTTTTTTTTTTTTTTTTTTTGCACTTTCTGATTGTTGTGCCATCGTGCCATTTATTCATTTGCATGCTAATTATTCCAGCCATGCAGTTGGTGCGTTGTCTGAAAGTAGAGGGCGAGCACTGCTAAATTTTCGGAAAACTTTCGAAGGCGGAGTGATGTGGTTGCTTCGGTCGCGTGATACGAGACCAATCTATGACACATCTTCGTTGTTGCTACTTGCGGTTTCAGGGCATTTGAAAGAAAAAACTATTAACTTAAAAAAATCACAATTCTTATCATAGACAGCTGATCAGGTATACTCCGATACCATTGGAAGTTAACCTTTTTTGCTGCTGAGATCACACATGAGCCCACTTTATTTTCTTTTACGAAACTTTTGTTCATAGGTTCGGTATACCTGTTTGCTGATTCTGAGTCTTGAAATACATCCTAGTCTTTTCAAGAGAGAATAAGCCTTCTGATGTTGTCCTTTTTAATTTTTTACCCTTGAATTCCGTTTCAGGTGATTACTGTAACTGAGTAAGTTCGTGCGACTGAGGTGTTTATTGCCCGTAGAAGAGATGGGGTTGGCTGCAGAGGGTGGGGTTAAAGGGGGTGGGGAGGGGAGTTCAGGTGGCATATTCTGTGGACATCAACAAAGATGAAACGAAGTTTCATGCGACTGCCGACTTCGAAGCTTTTCTGTTGTGTCTCGAATTCTTTATGAGCACTCCAGCTGTAACATTGCGGAACATCTGGATGACGATGTATGGAGTTTGTTTGATGAAAGAATAAACAACAAATAAGTAGGGTAACACTTGCTCCCACAAGAAAACATTTCCAAGATGAAAGAAGTTTGTTCTTTATTATTATTATTTATTTTTTTTTCTACAGCTCGACAGAAGATGTAGGCTACAGAACAAGGTTTCTTTTGAGTAGTCCAAGACAAATCTAACAACGCCTTGGTTTCTTTTGAGTAGTCCAAGACAAATCTAACAGAGGCTTTTTCAAGAGTTTTGAGTCTTGCTGACGCTGTTTGTGAAAGACGTCATTTTGGAAATTATGATGAAGAGAGGGGTGAGGGAAGGCGGTGGAGAAATGAAGGGGAGTTTGGAGAAAGAGGTCTGGTGTCTTCAAAACGTAAGATCTAAGCCAAGGCAAGTACCATCGTTTAAAAATTTAGCAGCCTAGTCAGCAGTTGTTCCTCTCTGCTCTCAGTGAGAAGCTGAAAGATCGTTGATGCCACAATGGCGTCGAACGGAAAAGGTGCGATAACAAGCGAGTTTATGTTCGCCCTTGTAACGCAGAGAAATTAATCTCTGCAAATGTTTGAAATGGCTTCGTAAGGTATACGGTTAACATTCCTTATAACTGAAAATATCTTTTTCAGAACCTGGTTCCAGGCACATCTAAAAAAATAATTGTATGTTTTCTGCAAGATCAACATGCGTGACTGCATTTGACTTTGACGTCACTTTCAGTATGATGGTTGGGATCACATAAGTACTGTAAGCAGCCATGTGTAGATTATTATAGATACTTTAATTCAATGGCACGGTTCACTTCTCAGTATTGTCCACAGCTGTGTAAAGATAATTTAAGTGTATTAGCACTGGTCACATCATTATTGCAACTAGCTGTGTATCATAGATATTTCAATGCAATGGCAGGACCCACATCAGTCCTAGAAACAGCTGTATAGATCATTATGGGTATATCAATATAATGGCACTAGCCACATCAGGATTAGCCAGTAACAGATCATTATAGACATCGATGTATAAATGAGTTTGCCTTGCATTTTACCCTGATGTGGCGGGTCAAACGGAATCTTCCTGAAAACAGTAATCATGAATCGTGAGAAGAAATACTTGTGATCAATGAAAACAAAAAGACAACTACGGCGCTTGTGAATTATTGTACTATTGGTGGTATTACTGCACGGACTGTAGACCTATGAAAAAAAATTGTTCCGCAAATGTGCAGAACGCTTGAAGCGGGAAGAAACAAAGGCCTTTACCAACTGCTATGGCTGCTTATGCCTTACAAGAGTCATAAGGTTATCATTTCTGTTTTGACGCACTACTCATAATCATACTCATAATAAAAGAATAAAACCAGAATGATGTCTTTTTTTCACGTGAAAATTAGATTATTTTTGACTGAAAATCATTGTTTTGTAATATCGTTTTCAAATTATCGTTTTCATCAGAAAATTACTCTTGTTTAAATGCTGTTTGAATTCGGGGAGAAAATTGACAAACAAGTCTTTCGTTTTGGGATAACTATGTTCACGTCAACATGAATGTTTTACGGTGAGAATTTTTCGATTTTCACGGTTACAATAATCGATATTTTCTAGGTAGCGATTACTATTTTCGGTAAATGTGGTATTTTGACGTTTGAGGCTGGTGAGTTTTCATTCATATTGAGCTGTTTGCACTCTTCATACTTCCAGGTGCATCGATATCGACACGCCGCTTAAATACAAATTAAGTTTTACATTCATATTTGAACGGTAGTAAGGCTTTCAGTAGACTCACTTAAGCTGAAGCATTTCTATATTTTGTTTTCGATGTTGAACAAACGGTTCAGAACTGTATAACTTTGTTCACCCCCAGCCCCTTTTTGTAAGCCACCTGAACGTTATTTTCTATTTGTGTTGTGTTCCTTAGAGAGAGAGAGAGAGAGAGAGAGAGAGAGAGAGAGAGAGAGAGAGAGAGAGTGTTTGATTGGAGAAATAAACTATCCAAAACATTTTTCCCCACTTTGTTTGGGTGTATTTTTGTTGCTTGTATCTTAAAGAGATACTGCCACAATATCAGGGAGATATACTGGATCGTGTCGATAAAACTGATTTTTATTTAAAAAAAAAAAAAAAACAGCCAAAATCGGCCATGTTGAAATGGGACATTCGCCGATATACCGCAAACAACATGTCCCTACAGCCCTTGCAGAATCGTAACGAAAACTTGAACACATGAAATGATAACACTACATTTTCCTCAACGTTTTTGTCCTGAAACCACATTCACTTGCTCTTTAGTGAAGTCTGAGTCGAATCCAAAAGAATACTTGGTCGGATGTGGTTCGTCATGTCCCGGAGACATGCCCTTTTAACATTTCGCTACTGCTTTCTATTTTACCGGATCGATCCAACGTTTCGTATTATTGAAATGTGTCACTGACACACAGTAAATCCACTGATTTAGCGGTTTGGTCAGCATATTTTTCAAAAACAGAACAAATTTTACCGTGCACTGGGCTCATGTCCGATCGACATCACCGACCTGAATATACCGCACTGCTTGTTTCAGCCTCTGCAATCTGTATCCGTTCGCCGGGTCACGTGTTCTTCAACGGACACGAAACCAGGAGCAGACGATGTCAGAAAGGTGAAGAATCTGTAAACGTTTATTCATAGCCACCAATGTTTACCTCGACACAACTGACACTTAGAAATCACACATGCGCAAAAAATAACGAAAACCATTTCTGATTGACCTCGTGGTGAACGCTAACTGCCTTCAAGATATGTGCGAAACACTGCTGAACACGAAAGTGCCAACCGTTACGTAGGCGGCTTCGTTTCCCATCACTTCATTTGAATTTCCGTCAGTTCTGCTGTTACTACTGTCCCCACCGAGGAAATGCCAGAAATCTCATCTGACACTTACGTTTTACGTGCAAGAAAGTAAAACTGATCACAAGCGATACAAATTAGATTTGGTTATTCTTATGCTTTATGACGTTGCGGACCGTGATAGAGGGGGCGTCTCAATGGTCAGTTACTTCAATAGTGTAAACTCACGGTCGGTTGTGAATATTTTCCTAAAATTCTAGCATTGTGTTGTTCAAAATGTATCATTTCATGAGAGATGTTATATCATATAATGCATAAAGTTGAGCGAAAAGTAAGAGTTTGATATAAGTTAACTGCTATTACTGTTAGAAATGACTGATCAAGTCTAAAAATAGTTTTAATTTGAAATCAGATTCAAGGCATTCTGTGTTGTTATCATTATCATTATCTTTTTTAAATATCTCATTCAACTGAAACTCCTGGAGTAATATTTCAGTCCATCCATAAGCCACTCCCCCCCCCACACACACACACACACACACACACACACACACACACACACACACACACACACACACACACACACACACATCATAATTTAATGTCCCGTCACACAAATTGGTGATTGAAGACATTTTGAAATGACCGTTTTTTTATTGAGATGTCATCATGAGAGATAGATCGATATATATATATATATATATATATATATATATATATATATATATATATATATATATATATGTTGCATTGAAAGTGTACTGGCGTGGAAAGTGTACGGGCAAATCGTGGAATGTATACATTCCATGGATCAGCCGTGGTATACATTCCACGATTTTGCCCGTGGAGAGTACACTTTCCACGCCAGTACACTTTCAATGCAACATATATATATATATATATATATATATATATATATATATATATATAGAGAGAGAGAGAGAGAGAGAGAGAGAGAGAGAGAGAGAGAGAGAGAGAGAGAGAGAGAGAGAGAGATCACATAGTGTAATAAAAGAAATGGAGAGAATCCACAGAGGGGGATCGAAAGAGAATTAAATGTTATAAGGAGAAAGCAGAAAGGAAACAAAAGTGTAATAAAAGAAATGGAAAGAATCTGCAAAGGGGGATGGGAAGAGAATTAAACGTTATAAGAAGAAAGCAGAAACGAAACACAAAAATATGGCCTAACTGGATGATTTGTAGCGCTTAAAGATAAAATAAAAAAAATAATGATTTATTATGCTGAATGATATATTTGACTACATATATGTACATTACACGATACAGTTCCCGTGAGGCTGTCTTTTCCAATTTGCTTTGTAAACCTTGTAAACTTTTGTGTCAGTGTCAGTCTGACTGTAGCATTGTGCAAAGCTTTCTTGATTGTTTATGAACTGATCTGTTTAAAATTCAGTATCAAGTTGTTCCAATGAGCACTTACAGTTTTCCGCAAACATGTGGACTGCAGTAGCTCATATCACCAAAGCACCTATAAGGGATTCTCCCTTCTCTATTTTTCATATTTGATCGACTTAAAAATGAATAACTAAGTATGGTTTGACCATCCTGTTTGCTTTTGAAACTGATCTTATTTATGTTTTTATTGCATTTTTACAACTGACCCTTGTCCATTGTTTCAAGAATTAAATGAACAAAAGATACACTGACTGCTTGTGCATGCTTACTTTTTCTTTGAAATGAGCAAGCTGACTTGTTTTATGTTCCTTAGCAGCTGTAGTGGATGTTTACATAATACACCATAATGTACAAAACAAACAGAGCTGGTGTCAGACATGATGACGGACATGAAAACTCTACCTCATTCTTCACTTACAAACTGACAGAACTGCTGACTTTTAACATCATCTTAGTAATATCATCCAGTGTTCCAGAAAGCCCCAGTTTCACAACCCTTGGTCTGGCATTACTGTACCGTTACAGACATTTTTCATGTTCAGCAACACAACTGATTTATCACTGGGTGATCTGATATTTTTCATGTCATCAGAAAAAGAATAATTCAAGTTATCTTTTTCATTCTATTTTCATGCATGTGAAAGATGTAACTTTCAAGAATTACAGAAATTTTTACCCGTTTCAAGTTTTGAAATTCTGTTACCCAAGTCCCATTTCTTGCACGACCTTTTGTCACTGGCTCATATATATATATATATATATATATATATATATATACATACACACACATTCTCATACGTAACAATATATGGTGGGAAAAAAAAAAAAAATGCTAGTCATGGTGACCATGATGTAGCAAAGACTGAGAGAAAAACAGAAGGAAGGGAGAGGACGGAGATGCCGCGGGGGCTTAATAAAAGAAAAAAAAAAAAAAAAAAAAAAAAAAAGGGGGGGGGGGGGGGGGGGGGGGGGGGGGGGGGGGGGGGGGGGGGGGGAGCAGGGGCAGGGACGGGAGAGGATAAAGAAGTGGGCGCTAATATTTGAGATTTATGCTCTTCTCTCTGTTTCTGTCTGTCTGTCTGTCTGTCTGTCTCTTCTCTCTCTCTCTCTCTCTCTCTCTCCCTCCTCTCGCTCCCACCTCCCCCCTCTCTCTTTTCTGTCTGCCTCCCTCTCCTCCCCCCACTCTCTCTCACTCTCTTTCTCTCTCCGTCCCTCCTTTCTCATTGTCTCTTCGTCTCTGTCTCTCTGTCCCCCCCTACCTCCTCTCTCCCTCCTTTCTCTGTCTCTCTCCGTCCGTGTATCTGTCTCTCTCTCAGTCTCTCTCTCTGCCTCTCTCTGTGAAATAAATGAAATCTATTGCCAACAAAGTTAACGCCTGCATCAATGCGAGTTGCATTCAGGACCCAGAAAGTATACTTTTTTTCTTTGTGTGTGTGTGTGTGTGTGTGTGTGTGTGTGTGTGTGTTTGCATTCGCTGTAGCTTTTTGTTTGATCAGGAAACTGCACTCAGTAGCCTATAGCCTACATGCAGTTCATTCCGAATTTGAATTAGTTTTTATCCCTTGCCAACTGCAATACGAATGACGTCTTTGCAAAAACGCGTGGGAAATTTCATGTTTAGCATAGGTTTTTGAAAGAAAACAATGCACAGTGAGCAGCTCAGCCTGTCTTGAATGCTTGAAAAGATTAAAAAAAAAAACCAAACGAATAAACACTTGAAATACCTCCGTAGGTCTCCCCCTCTTCCGTCTCTCCCTCTCCCCCCTACTCTGCCTGCTTTACCATGCACCCCCCTCCTCCTCTTTCCCAGCCAAATGCTCCTCTCCTCTCTCCCTCCCCCATCCATCTCTCTCTCTTACCTGCGGGAAGGTTAGAGAATGAGAAAGTGGTGGGGGTGGAGGTGGTGGGAGTCGGGACAGGGGCTGGGGGTGGAGGTGGGAGTGGAGGATGGGGGTCTTTTGAAAAGTATCATGAAATGTGATATCAATAAGTGTCACAACTGAAAGAAGCTTTTTCTGGGGCCATAAGCTTTGAAAAAAAAGGGGGGGGGGGGGGGGGGGTGGGGGTGGGGGGGGGGGGGGGGGGGAGAGAAACAATCAACAACAAAGCCCTTCGTCATCACAGGCTGTAGCTATAAAATCACAAGCCTGTGAAACGAAGATCATTTGTATGGAGGCTGTTTCAGACAGGCTTATTCGCATCGCAGAGTGAACCGGACTTACTCTTAGATTGTCTGTCATGTATGGTGAGTAGAGCGCGCAGCTTATTCACACTTGTAGGTTTATGTAGCACTTTTAAAACAGTTAGGGTGTTGCTAAGCGTACCTTATGCACACTAATCTTTAATGATAGACAGAAAGAAGATACACTGGAAGCGGAGTTAGTGTTGAAAGTGGGAGCGCTCTTCACTCCAGGTCGCTGGAAAAGAGACACGTTTGGTGTGCAGCGCTTAGCAGTCTCACCTGACAGCGTTCTTCTGACTGACACCAATCATTTCACTTCATCTTGTTGACAGCCCGGCCGACAGCAAAGGGCCCTACTAAGGCAGCACTGTGACAAGCATCATCAGAGTAGAGCTAAAAAAAGCGTGATGGCGGTTTCGTTTATTATCAATACCAATTTTTTTTTTGTTTGTGATTACAATCGTGCAGCATGAAGGCAAAGAAAAAGTCAACAACACAACAACAACAACAGCAACAACAAAGGAAAAAAAAAGAAAGAAAGAAAGAGAAGAAAAAAAAAATCCAGATCAGACATGCGGAAAAAAACTCGACAGTTACCCTCCACATACCATTGCGGTGTTCAGAACCGATTGTGCCACTTAAAAAGTCGATTTGATATTTCGGGGTCAGCATGACAAGAAGTAAGATAAAAAAAAAAAAAAAGGACACTCAGTGTAATTGCCAAGCCTTGCCAAGATCGTCTAAAGTCCAGTCAAACTTTGACTCAAATCCTTTCCATAGTTGAGCAAAAAAAAAACAAACAAAACAACAACAACAACAACAACAACAACAACAAAAGTGGCGTATCCATGAAAAAAAATCCGTCGTTTAATATGTATCGGCTGTAAAATACATCGCTTCGTCATCCGGCCAGATTTGATCTTCTCACCAAGCTTGATTGAAACTGGTAAAGTACCTTTTGCACAACCTTACAGACAGACAAACAAATATACCTTTTGCATAATCTTACAGACAGACAAACAAACACATAAACTGGTGAACGTGGTAAGGTAAGGTAGGTATCTTGCTTATAGCCCAGCCGACCGCACAGGGTATATCGGGGCTGTCACCGCGTCGAAGTCAACGCATGAGTCATTTTAAAAAACAACAACAACAAAAAAAACAACAACAAAAAAAACCCAACACGAAACAAACAAATAAAAACAAACAAAAAAAACAACAACAACAACAAAAAATGCTCATTTACACAACCCTTTAAAATTCACCTTAAATCTAAAAACACGCTGGAAATCTCGCTTAAATTCTTTCTTCCTTAAGGTCTTAGATCAGATGAAAATTGTTGATCTCTTTCAGAAATTCAAAGATCACACGTCAGGTGGAACATCTCTGAGTAAAGATTCATGGAGTCTGCTGTAAAGTGTTTCTGTCTCACATGGTGCAAGTCCCAACACTCTAAAGGAATACATTTCGTTATTCGTGGTGCACGACAAGGAACGTACCACGGAGCTGCTTCACCTTTTAACAGATAAGAATGGGGGTGTAAACCGAGTGGCCTGTATGCAAACAGCGCAAGACTGTTTCTTCTTTACGGCCGGCCATGGAGCATAGCAAAAACTCTTTCAGATTTGGACAGATTTGGAGCAGTTTGTTATCCGTCTGCAAGTTCCATTCTTGAGAGGTAACATAACTTCAGTGAAAAAGCCAGCAGTTCATGTAACAGAAGCTTACAGCACAGAACCGTCTAAGGATCTTGCAGACCTTGCTAGCTGTCGGCAGGGCAGCTAGTAATGGATAATGTACCACTGGAAGTCATCTGGTAGAGTGGAACGAGAAGGGGACACTATCGACCACAGCTCTCCACACTTCGATCACCTTCCACATTAAAAGGTCATGAGAGGGGTGGGAGGTGGGGTAGAATTCTGTGTTAACAGAAGCATGATAAAAAAAAGTTAACGGGCAGGCTTTTGCTTTAAAATTAGTAGTAGTAGTAGTAGTAGTAGTAGTAGTGTTGTGGTAGTAGTATTAGTAGAAGTTTTTAGCGTTATTATTATTATGATTATTATTGTTTTTGTTATTTTGTTAAATTTGTTATTTTGTTAAATGTTTTTCAATACCGTACCCAAATCAGTTTGGACGTGAAAGTCGAAGTAATCATATGTGAACAGTGACTTCAAAACGCTCAGGCTCATTAATAAATAAATAAAGATTTTTTTTTTTTTTTAAAAGAAACGATTTGGCCGGTCGGACCCTGGACGCCGCTCTTTCATCCTGATTCGCACCACGGATCAGTACAAAAATCTGTTGGCTTCGATTTTGGACCACACTCCATCCTCCCAGCGAGTTTTCTTAATATCGGTCGAACAGTGCCCCCCCCCCCCCCCCCCTCCCCCGTAATCCTGTTAACCGATGGATAAACAAACAAATAAACCAAAAGACACCTAAAAAACATAACATTTGGTAGATATTTGAAAGCAATTTAAAACGCGCCAAAGCATTAAAAGACATGTAAAATCAGTGGTGTTTCAGTCTTCTGCATTTTTAGTTGGAGAGGGCCGCTTATCTTTTTTTAAAGGTCTTCTTTAGAGATTTTCGATAAATTTGTTAAAAACAGGTCTACATGTCATATAACTACAGTATGGTATTCATTAAAAAAAAAAAAAAAAAAAAAAAATCCGGGAAGAATTTAATAGATAAAAAAACGACTTTTGCACACCTGTTCAAACCCCGCGCGGTCGACCAAAAACCGTGACGTCACTTAATGGACTGGCCGTCAGTCGCGACCTACAACATGGCAACGCCAAGTGAAATCAACACGAGTTGCGATCCCCACAGCCTAAAAAAGTCACGAGGGGGTGGCAGATATTGTGCTGTAGGCGAGTGCAGCAGCTCAGCAGGAGACGGATAATCTTTGCACACATTTTTCTATTTGATCCAGATACTCGAAAGAAGTGGATTCGGTTCGTGCAAACATGCTGGGCCGCAAAGTTCTCCTTACCACGTCAATTCCAGCTGGACCACGGAAACGAGCTATTCCGACAATTGCCGAGCCCGTTCGAGTGGATCAAAAACTTCGTCTGCATTGTGCGCGTATACTTTGAAGGCGGAGTGGTAAGCGGTACAGATGAGTTCTATAGTTGCACGTTTATTCTGTTCTGATCTATGGACAGATCACTTGTTGTTAAATTGAATGAACGCGTTAAGGCTTGAGGAAGGAGAATCTCCGCTCGCCGTCCACGCGTGATTGCATCAAGAAGTCATCGGTAGCCTCCCTCGAGACTTCGGTAAAGTCCGTACGCCTTTGGGAATGCTGTGTTCCGGCGTCCAGCTGGAACTGAATAGCTCGTTTCCGTGGTCCAGCTGGCACTGACGTGGTAAAAAGAACTAAGCGTTCAAACTGATAAGGTAAAGTCCATGCAGAAACATCCCCAGAGGCACACTGGCTGTCGCAATCATAGTCACTGCTTTTACATGATAAATTAAATTCCGAGCGAGATGTGCAAGAACCATCGGAATCGCTTTCTGTCGCCGTCGCTGACACTGACACTCATGTGACGTCATATCCAAGAGCAGTTAAGCCATGCCAAGATTTAGTTGATTACCTCCCGTTTTCTTGATTACAGGTGAAAATGCCCACTTTCGCGGATCGATTGCGTGTGATCGGGAGCGAATCGGATGTTTATTTTACCAATTTATCAAACATTTCATATTTCTGCATAAGCTGACCAATTATCGAAAACCTCTAAAGTAGACCTTCTAACACATGTACATTACAAACCAATCACATACATAGCAATTGATTACAAAACAAAAACAACAGCAAGAAAGCCAACCGAGGGCAGCTTATCTTGTTCGGAAACTATCCAATGTCATGTTGAAACGGGAGACAATGAAATCTGGTATGTATGTCAAATCCGAGAGTAGTCTTCCCTTTTCCTGTTGCAGACGATGCATCACTCATCATAGCCTTTTGAATAAAAACAAACAAACAAACAGAAAAAAAGAAGTATGTGCCATATGCAAGTGCAATGTGGAACCCGAGACATGTTTTGTTGAACAGCAATATTTTAAAACGTTTATGCCATTAAATAATGCTGTGTATTTATATGGCTAAACAATACTTTAATAACGTAGACCACGCGAGTGAATTTGAGAAAAAAAAAAAAAATCAGAAGAAATTCAGTGTCAATGAGACAAAAATAGGAAGCGTAGGAATTTAGGGATCCCCACTAAAAACCTTTCAGATCACTTAGGAATCTAGCTTTCTTTCCCGTAAACGATCCGACCAAATCTATTGAAGCTTGTCGGAAAGGATACTTGACGGAAAGGATACTTGACGGAAATCGGACATTTTTCAAGAAGAGTATTGAAATAAGGAAAACAGAGCCTTTCAATGTATTTGGGAAGTAAAAAAAAAAAGAAAAAAAAAAGCCGGGGGGATGGAGAGAGAAAAAAAAAACTTATCTGCCGGGGTCTCTTTCCGCAAAATGTTTATCACAGAACTCAAAATTTTGTTTCAAATTACAATTAGATGATTTAAAAAAAAAATTCTTATTTGTTTAGCAACGCTTCTTTGCTTATAACCTCTCTGTTTTCATCCGCGTCTGTTTTTTTTTTTCCCCTTTATTTTTGCTTTTTTTCTTGTTTTTTGTTTTCTGTCTGTCTGTCTGTCTGTCTGTCCTTTTGTAGGATTAAGCAAACAGCTACAAAACGTACTTCAACGAAACTCTGTGGATAGATGGAATATGGCGCAGGACGTACATTAACATTTGGTATGAACCTTTCGTGCAAATACGGATAAAAGGGTCAATCTAGGATCCTTTGACCTTTGCAGAGATGTCTGCACTCTCTCTAGTGCCCTTTTTAGATTTCCAGTGATCACGTTTCTTCCTTCTTTTAAGTAAAGAGATCGACACTCCTCTCCCATTTCTCACTTTCTTGTAAACGTTTGCTCGAAACTCTGCAGGCACATGTTAAAGAAAATATAAACCCCCAGTGAAGGCAGAAAGCTTAGACTAATAATATATAAACACAATACAGACCACAGTCAATCTCTAAGTCTGCCCACGGACCCGTTTCTCTCTTCCTTTATTAATTAACTAATTCTTATTTATTTTGGTGCAGTTCTTGTGGCTCATCAGACGAGGTGAAGCGTAGACAGACAAAGCATGCAATGACATCTTGGGAAAACCGAGGCACATTCATTTACCAAATTGTTTGTATTCGACACCGCAGACCCACAGACAGAAGATTCATTAGCGTGGCGATCGTCAGAATAACCCAAGCCACTTTCTGTTCTGCTGTGCGATGCATTATGAATCATTGTTGTGGGACGGCCACCAGGGGGTCTGACGGCAAAGGAATCACACCTGAGCCCGTTTCTTGGGTGGCCTTTTTCTGCTTTCTGTCTGTACGCAGTTGGACGTGCTGTTGTTGTTGTTGGGGGGGGGGGGGGGGGGGGGGGGGGGGGAGTTGTTGTCCAATCACCAGCCCTCTCCCGTTTGATTAGCCATAGTCCGTTTTGTGGAGATGATGCTGGGAAGCAGGGGAGAAGGGGAGACATACCGCTGAGACTGTAAGATGATCGTGTTTCTGTGTACACACTGTGGGAGTCTGGTTGATGCAGTGGAGGTCACAATCAGACGATGCCAGTTTGAATGCCACCCGACACCGAAAGTAAAAATTACCGTTTTCTCTGATCCTTTGAACGTACTATTCTAATGATGTCAGTGTAGTGTTACTCTCCTTCTGCCCAGTATTCTGAGGTAATTATGTCACGTTATGGTTGGTGGATGTTGATGTATCTAGCTAGCATTCCCAAACAACAGGTTGATCACACGAACTGTTGGTACTTTAACGGACATGTTTCTTCTTCAGCCCGATCGGGTCTGATCTTTAACGAACAAAAGGCAAAAGGAAATGGAATCATGCCCATGTAAAAGATCTTAAAACTCGATGTATTCGAAAGGTAGAAAAAAAGTAGCATAGAAGGATATTTAAAGCTAAAATCACATATCTTTCTTGAACAAAATGATGTGAATTGTCAACTTTGGTGTACCAAAACTACATTCGTTTTCACGCCGGATATCAGCGTGGTCGAAACGTAAGTTAGATGACACTGAGCATGCTGAAATAAGACTTCAAACAGCGAAGCCGATTTATAAATTTGACAAGTATTCTGAATCTTTTTGTGAATTGTATAGATATGATCGTCACATATGTACTTATAATCCGTCAGTTATTTTTCGCTGTTGTTAAGTTTATGAATAAATTTAAACATAACTAGAAAACCGAATGTATGTTTTCGCCATACACTTGAATGGCTATCAAAACCTGTTATAAACATTTCTATTATTGTGACAAACATCAAAAATGACAAACGTATTTTCTCTCGATGTCCGTAACTGTATAATCTGAAGTGAACAGACAGTCATAATACAATACACCCAGACAACATGTATGAGACAATCTTGCAAACGCTATCGCAAAAAGCATGACCTTAACTTGAAACATAATTTCAATTCGACATGTGATGGTGATTGTTGCTGCAAGATCGACAGGACTCGGCTCACAGTCAGACTTGAGCAATCCAGATTACCACGCTCATCCAGATATTTCACTGCACGATCACACGAAATCGGATCTTTGTTCTTTGTTCTTTGTTCCTCTGTGACGAGCTGGATCAGACTTCTGTCTGAAATTCCACGAACATATCGGTTAAAGAAGCACACTAAACTGGTGTCAATCCAGACTGCTATCTTGAGCTCGATGACTTAAGTGACTCATCGGGATAGAACAATGGCGTGACATTGAGACGTTTCATGGATCGAATTTGATCACCACAGTTACTTCAGGGATCAGTGCCAAGTAGTAGTTCACCGAGATGTATCCGTAGCTCCACAAAGAATGCGTGAGTACCCTAATTCAGAAAGTTCCGAGCGTTCCACCGAGACATGATCTAGTGCTAAACGATTTACGGCGATGTGTCTGTCGCTCTAGAAAGAATGTGTGAATGCCGTGAATCAGAAGTTCCCAGCATTGCTGGCCGTTGTCTATGAGAGCTGCTGAAATGGACGCCGCGTTCTGGAATTCATCCTGAAGTCAGCGAGGGTGGGGATGGTGTGGGGGTGGGGGGCAGGGGGATGGTATTTTTCTTAGGGTTTTTACTGTCGCATCTACTGTGCCCCGTCAGTGTCATCACTTGATAGAAAGATGGCAGAGAGGACTGCTCACTGGCCTAGGTTCAAGTCTTGATCGGGACGATTTTGTTTTTCTCTTCCCTTTCCGCTTGACTTTAAATGGTGGTCTACATGGTACTGTCTTTCGGACGAGATGTTGACACACGATCCCGTGTGCCGATGCCTTTAGCGCCTGTAAAACCCCCCACGGCGTCGAGGGAGCTTGTTCCTGGCAATTTTCTGGAGCTTGTTCCTGGCAATATTCTGGAGCTTATTCCTGGCAATATTCTGGAGCTTATTCCTGGAAATATTCCGGAGCTTATTCCCGGCAGAATTCTGGAGCTTATTCCTGGCAATATTCTCTTTGTAAGCTCAGTTTGATACCTTCGCAAAAATATAAGCAGGGGTTAAAAGATTTCTGTGGCATTGCATAAAGACGGCGCACTGTGCCCGCGGTTAGCAGCTCAAAGAAGAAATCTGTTGTGATGATGAAGTAATAGAACGCAATACAACATAATACGATGCAATACAATAGAGTACAACGCAGTGCAATACAATACGGAGCAGTACAATACACGACGACAATTCGATACGATAGAATGCAATACAATGCGATACAACACAACACGATACAGCACAATACTATACGATATTATGCCACAGAAAGCACTACAAAGGCATACTAAACAAGACAAGACAATACAGTGCAATGCTGTACGATATCATGCCAGACAAAACAATGCAAAGGCATACCAAAACAATACAAAACTATACGGTATCTTGTCACACGATGCAGTACAAAGGCATAATAAACGATACAATACAACACAATACAAACAATATAATACAGTATAAATTTCCCACCCAGCTCACTCTGGCTACGCCGTACACAGCCGCACTCGGGTCCGCCCCCTCCCTACTCTTCCTCCTCCCCCCCCCCCCCCCCCCCCCCCCCCCCCCCCCCCCCCCAATACCCGACGCCCTCTGAAGGAAGTCAGGGAGTCTCAATTCAGAGAACGGGCTTTTATCGGGAGGTCTTCTACTTTCCATCTTCATTATTTAATTGCAATCGGGATTGACGTCTACGCAATCACAGAAGGTCATATAGGCAGGCAAGGCTAACTATACCATCCCCAGAAGATGAGGAATGGGGGGCTCATTCAAATATACACAGTTGCCTCCAGAATGACAGCCTCGTAGATGGGTGGTGAAAACGGCTCAAAATTCTGATTGCGAACTCAGTGCTCTTCCGATGAGC